>CM061051.1:41795247-41867747 GCA_030762985.1 Adelphocoris suturalis
GCATCGGTACCCTTAGTCCACGAGTGCAGGTCCTTCCTCTGATTTTTCATAACAACTCTTCTAAATTCATCAATATGTCGAGGAATGTAATTTTATTGATAAATCAGATGTTTTTTACAACTATAACAAGAAGAAACTTCGTTTTGTTTACAGCTGTTACCTAGAAAAGTGTTTAGTTTAAAGCTGGGTCCACACTTATATCAAATGTCCGTATCTAGTTACTGTTGCGTATCAAATAGTAAACAATGCCCTGTATCTTTTCATTCATAAAGATACGCAATGGTGGGCCCGATTGGCCAGTTGGCGGTTTTTCTCCATCACATCAAAGGAATGATACACAATGGGGTTGAGAGTAGTGTGGACGCTCTGAACGCACTGTGGCCTTATTTCTTCTATTTCGCCAATCGTTTACTGTTACATCCTATTGAACACGCCTTGGGGATTGAGTGGTTTGCATGGAGGGGGTTGCATGTGATTAGATACGCAACAGTAATAGATATGGCCATTTGATACAAGTGTTGCCCAGGCTTAAGATATCCAAAATTACCTACTAGGGAGGGAACACAATTGAGGAGCTGACATGGAAAAGCAGTTAAGTCCAAAAATCAAATTTCATAGGAACTCCCTCTGAACTCTTATCAGATTTTTTTGGACATAATCTCTTCTCCATGCAAAGGACACACATTTATTCAGGATGCGATCTAGCAAGGACGGGAGGACCTAAGGCCGTTGGCGTGACTGTTTACTTGCACTTCGACGAAAAAAAAAATGGTCTTTCGATTTTCGGACTTAACTGCTTTTCCATGTCAGCTCCTCAATTATCGATCCTTTTACGCTTTCGGAGTCAAAGAGTAGGTAGTAAAATGAAGTCAAACTTCTACTGCTTGACTTCAAATGCAGGACAAGACAATCGTTGACGTTAACCTCACTACAGGCTCTCCATCTCGTTTGGTTATCTGCGTATACGTGTAAAAATTAAGCAAACAGGTAAAAATCTATATTAGCTTGCTCTAGATACTGCTCTAAGTACTGAAAGGAAAAAGCCGTATGGGAAGAAGAAAAATGAAGAAGTTTAGTACCATTTCGAGGTGACAATAGCAAAATGCGAAACCATAGGGTGCAAGGCTTCTCACTACTTTCCAAACATGTACTCAACTACCACTAACGATCGAAACGATCTAATGGTTGACTTTCGATTGACATTACCAACATTTCTATATAGGACGGAGTGGATTAGCTGTCATATGTACTCAAATAAAGCGTGACTCCTGTAAGCTTTATTAAAATAAATAGATCCATTTTTTTCTCTTTTTTTTCACTTTTTCCTCATTCATTTCACCCCTTAAATATACATCTTATGACTCGAGAAATGTGAGTGCTTTGTGATTGTGTAAGAAATCTTACACTGAAATTGAACTGTTTAAAATGTTATTTCTGATTTGTAAATACATGTTTTCAGTTTGAATAGAGATCCATGTTCAGAGAGAGTTCCAAGAGACTAATTACAAGTTTCCTGTTGAACCTTGGAGGTAATGCTATAACAAATACATATAATTCCTACTTTAGTTTTTAGACAACTAATTCTCGACAAAATCACGATTTTCCTCCTGTCCCAAGCACTTACAATGCAAGGTCCTCCACTATTTTATTATTGGGGATGTGGATTTCAAAACGGAATTTGAAAAGAAAACAGCCACCTTAAATGGCCACTGAGTCCTCCAACGAGAATCACTCAACTGGAATGCTTACTGCCACGTCTTTTCTCAACCAACTATCTGATTTTCATCTGTTTCTGTGGTGCAAAAGGTTCACAACGAGATGGGGACTCAACGAGGAAGTAAACCTTACCAGCAGGGAATATACCAATACAAAGGAGGCTAAACGAACCCCCCCCCCCCCCCCCCTTCTTTTCCAAGTAGTTACATTGCAAAAATAATTGTAGACAGAAAAATGGGTTTCATCCGAACCTTTTGGATGAAAACGAAATTCTGTATACAAAAAATGATTCAATTTTTCGCTGTTGTAGAGAAACTTGCTTTTGAAATACCCATCATGATAAGAATGCATCCATATGCTTAAAAATAACTTGATATTAGAACAGAATAGGCTTATCCTTGGTTTGTGAAAGTACATATGCAGTAAATCTCTTCAGGAATTTTGGATATTCTCTTTTGTAAACAGCTCTTAGTGCAGATGCTGGGACCCATCCACCAGGATTCACTGTAAATTAAGAAGAAAATAAATTAGTAAATCAAATAGTCAACAAAAAATACGGTTGTTAAGAGATGGAGGAATTTTAAGATAAACACAGTGAGAAAAAAGGGTAAAATAGGATATATTTACTATTTTTTCGAATAACCACGAAATTCGAGAAGTACCTACGTTATACATAACCCTAAAATTCGACTCTCGATTTTAGCTGATTAGTATACGTGTAGAAATTACATGATTACATATTAAGAGCCCCAAATGAAACTAATATGAGTGTACAGTGGTTTCTTTTTCTTCTCAAGTTTTGAGTCGGAAATATGTTTACATATTTTCACTTTTTGTCTAAGTACTTAAATGGTGTATCATACAAAAACGTTTACTCCAACCAAAATAGAACGTTCATCATAGAATTTGGTTCAGTAGTTTGGTAAAAATCAGCAGTCAAAATTAGCAACTCTATACTTTAACTGAAAATTTTTTTGCATGCGTTCAAAAGACCAGGTCTCAAAAATGGTTATCCCGAATTAAAAATCATATGTTACAAAAGTTGTAGCACATGAAATCCTGAATTTATTGAGCTCTTTATTATGAGTTTATTCATTCTCAAGGTTAGATTCACAAGAAAAACCAAATATATGCCAATTTTCTGCCATGAGGTTTTGATTTACCCTAGAGGCTGGTGACTTGAAACACTTTTCAATTTTCAACTTTTTTTTTTTTTTTTTTTTTTTTTTTTTTTTTTTTTTTTTTTTTTTTTTTAGTGTCTTATGAAATTCCAGTCTTTTTTCCTCTTCAGCCAATTTTTAAATAAAGAAACAAACCACATCGAAAATTAAGCCACGTATTTAAAACAAATTCAAATTTTCTCCATTAGCACAGAAAAACATTGAAGCCTGTATATATGTTTTTGGGTTATGTTACCACGTTCAATACTAGTAAACCGTTATTTGGATCGGCTATAAATTCAACCCAACTAGGGGAAATTGTTGATTGGTTGTTCCGTTTCAAAATTGTGACAGAAATGTTTGCAAGACCCCCAGCCAAAAAACATATGTATGCTAAGAGGGCGTTTGTAAAATGAAATTAATAGCTGCTTAGGCTATAAAGTAGAATCATATTCTTCAATATAAGGGTAATGAGCAACAACATTACCGTTTCAAGACACCCACAAACATCCACTTTTAGAAAACAATTTTTTTTAAATCGCCCAACCATTATAGAGTCAATATGGGACTGGGAACGGTGAGTCATATAGTCAGAGAACACACAGCAAGAAACTCAAGTTGTCAACTCTACCCATATCGGAGACACAACCCTTAGCGTTTTGAAGTTAAAAAAAAACACCCCTTTTCACATAACAACCTCAACTAATTTAAAGAATGAAAAATGGCTTGTCAGACCGAATCTTTTACCACCAGACGTCTTCTACAATCACCACAACACAATACCGAGTGATAACGAACCAGAAAATCATCACCCAGGGCTTCCAACAAACAAATGCAAAAAATCCCCATAATGTTTCAAGTCACCCACCTCTAACGGTACTCTCATTTCATCTGAAACCAAAATCTGAATTACAATATCTGTGATCCAGAAGATTAAATTCAATAATGAATTATTCTATCAGCTGTACACACCAGGGAGGACCTATAAATGGAATCTGTCGAGACATTGACATACACCAGTGAGCCTGAATTTTCTTGGATCAAGTTTTTCGTTCTTTTGCCCCCTATAGTCATTCATGAAAACTATTATCGAAAGGCCTCATGCCAATATAGGTAATTCATGAAGAATTCCACTTTCATATTAGTTCCAATGATTTTTGGAAGATGACAGAAACAGGAATTTTAAGCACCCTTCTCGTATTCAACCCAATGCATTCAATTCAACCCCTAGAACCTCAAAAAGCAAATGCATGGTAATGCTATATATAAGAGGGTTTTCAAGTATAAAAAGGTCATCAGGTGTATTGACCTTTACAGCCCACTGTTGCCGTCCACCCATCAACCATCCCTCATAGAACTCCAGCAGCTGACACAAGGTTGGCAAGCTTTCTATTTTTCTACTAGTTTACATGAATGAAGAGCTGCAAGAAATTGTTTCCAACAATTTGAATGATGAAGATGAAGACTGGAACTTTTTTAATACGAGGGTCATCCCAAAAGTAAGTTCCCCTATTTTCTTAAAAAAACCTACAAGTCATATAAACCTACGGATGGTCTCAAGTTTTTTGTTTGGATGTAGTGGTAGTCCTATAAACGTTTCAGGCCGCTGTGTCGGTTTGTTGATAACCTATTCAGTTAGAAACATGGATGCCCCCCCTGAAGTGCGTTCTGTGATCAAATTCCTGACCAAGGAGGGGGTTACCGCGATTGAAATTCATCGTAGACTTTGTCAAGCATATGGTGACAATGCGATGAGTGTCCAAATGGTCCGAAAGTGGCGAAAAAGTTTTGAGGAAGGACGTGTTTCGGTGCATGACGAGCAGCGTAGTGGACGCCCGTCGAGTTCGACTCGAGAGGAGGCGATTGTGGCCGTTCGCACAGCACTTGATGAAGATAGACGCCGTACAATTGATGAAATTGTGAATTGTGTTCATCCCAAGTACGAATTAACTCGCTCTGTAGTTGGTCGAATCCTAAAAGAAGATTTAGAGATGTCAAAAGTGTGTGCAAGGTGGGTCCCAAGGCTCTTGTCTGACGAACACAAGCAAAACCGTTTGGAGGCAGCAAACCGCTTTTCTGAGATGCTTGAGGATGAAGGAGACGACATTTACGATCGAATAGTGACTGGGGATGAAACTTGGGTCTTCCACAATACCCCAGAGTCAAAAACACAGAGTATGGTCTGGAAAAGTCCCCAGAAAAGAGCACCAAAAAAAGCCAAAATTGCGACGTCCGCTGGAAAGATTATGGCCACGGTTTTTTGGGACTCCAAAGGTGTTCTGTTGGTTGACTACCTACCTAAAGGTGAGACCATTAATGCTGCCAGATATTGGGAAGTCTTGGAACAACTGAGAAAAAACATTGAAGCCAAAAGACCCGGACTTTTGAAGAGAAAAGTGCTGCTTCTTCATGACAACGCAAGGCCACATTCCACAAATTTGACCCAGGAATTGTTCAGAAAATTTTATTGGGACGTTTTCCCCCACCCACCGTACTCTCCAGTCCTCGACGCGAGTGATTACCATCTTTTCCCGGCATTGAAAACTTTTTTGGGAGGCCAGCGATTTTCCAGTGACGCAGAAGTCGAGGGCGCCGTCAACGATATATTATCAAACCATTATTCCGTTTTACCTAAATGATTTTTTTCCACGATCCAAAACTTAATTTAAAACACAGTGGGATCTGCACATATTTAAGAGTATCCCCTCAAAATATGAGCATGGTTGGGCCATTTTTGACGAAGCTAGATCATTTTTAGTGGAGCGCGGCAAATCTCACGAAAAGGTTGAAAAAAGTCTTTCTACAGCGACAGCCAGGGCTTATAATGTTGGGCTGGGAGAGCAGGTAGCCTCACGAGCGCCCATAGCAAAAAGGGTTAATCGATGAAACGAAAACAAATACTTTTTTCAGAAAACGATAAATGACAACATTTGTAAACGAATATAAGGGTAAATTTTTAGTTCACAACCACAGAAAATAAGTCAAAGAGGAGTAATAGGAGTAACATTCAACTAGTATTATTTAACTTCAGCCACAGACTGTGTTGTCATTCTACCAATCAAGAAGGAAAGTAGGTAACTCAAGTACCTATCTATTAGTTCAAGTAAATAGTGCCCAATACCATTCACGCTAAAAAATATGAAATTGTCTTTTATTTGAAACAATATAGTATAAAGTATTTTGAACGAACAAAAATAAAAATATTTCAAATAAAGTACGACTGGCAACCCCAGTTACAGAGTCTGTGCACACTCCATGCACGTGACTTTGCTAAGAACACATAGAAATTAGAACTGAGAACCATCAAAGGGTCTTGATATTTAGGCCGTGTCCTACGTGGACGACCAGCTCATTTCAATGAAGGTGAACCGAACGAAGTGCCCTACGTGCCACCGCCCGACGCCGCAATTCGGGCTAAGGTCGCGCGCTCGAGTTTGATTTTCAAACCAGTTTGATTTCGGTGGCGCGCTCGCCTAGCCGCTCTGCTGGGAGGTTACATTTTTGTGTTCAAATTATTGTTTGTGTTCCCGTATTCCTCTCATTTTTTCTCCCTGGAAATGGCTGGGACACCGAGACAAGAAGATGAAGACACAATTTTTCTTTTTAATCCCTTCTCCCATACTTCAAAAAGCTGGGGGAAATTGAAAAACTAAAAGTTAGGAATGAGTTCCAAAGTATTTTGATAAGGGAGCTTCCTCAAAAAGCCCCCCGACGATTAATGAACTAAATTAAAAATAAAATGTTTTATAATTTATAAAATTAGTTAGCCCACTATATAATAAGGAAACTATACATGGAAAATACAGATAAAATGAAAATATAAATTTATACAGATTAGAAAAAAAATTAAATCAATACAAAAGATAATATTCGTTTTTATATAATAGTACCTTGTACTAGGCTGGAAAAATTTAGAATAATAGGAAATGATGTGGTTTTTAAATACGGAAAAACTATTGAAAAATAAATCAAGGCAATTATTCTCAGCTGCTATTAAATTATAATGTATAGCCATAAAGGGGGTTATTTAACAAATAATTAAATGGGACAAAAGGGACGGAAAATAAATCATTTTTTCTAGCCTTGTACTTGCCTGATTGTCAACATCAATCTTTCATCAGCTCCTACGGGCCTTTGAAAATTGGTAACTTGATGATAAAATTCTCCTTCAATATGTTCAACAATATAATCGAAGGTGGATATTTTCATCCTGGAGTAAGCAAAAAGGCCGCCCCATCCTTCCTGAGTTGCGGGAACAAATTGTGGAACTCACCGTATTGTTCCCTCATTGAATAAATATTCGAAACTGGCTTCCGTCTTGGCGAATTCTTTTTCGCCAAGTAATAAAGCATTGCTGCATTATTTAGAAGAAATAAGTCGTTCATAATATCGCAAAAATAGAAAAAAAATTTACACTTAGCACGAAGCAAAGGTAACCCCGCAATGATTCTAGACGTGTATGGTGGACGCCTACTGTGGACACTATAGCGTCGCGCGCTCGCACTCTTTGGTCGTCCACGTTGGACACAGCGTTAGAATATGACATAGATATACGCATTGGTCACACACATCACAACGACTCAAAAATACCCTTCTCCGCTCTTTTCAATAATGCAGCTGGCAAACCATTAAGGAATTTTGATGAGTAGAGATTCTAGTCATTCGCCTACAATGGAACTGTCCTGCCTCTGTCAAAGAATGTACACTTGAATTTTCCATTCACATGTTGTTTTAACCAATTGGTGCAATGAACTTTTACAATTACGAATAAATAAATATGTAATAACTAATGTGAACAAGTTAACATAGTTCCAGCAAATAATCTTCAGGACCCCTAGAATTTTTCAGAGGACGACAAACTCCTTCTATATCAAACCATCCAAATGAGATATGTTCAAAATGTTGATAGTGAGAGAAGAGGAAGCTGTAACTCACCCACAGAGCAGTAGGTGATTTTACAAGTGATGTCATCCCTTGAGACTTGAGTTCCATCTTTAGGCGGTGTAATGAGAGTTTGGCAATAAAGGCAGACTGTCAAGATCACTCTGACACATTTACCATTCTTAGACTGCAATAAAAAATAATAGTAAAACGCATGTAAATGAAGTGCATTTTTAGGAGACAATGGCACCTACGCCATCAGTTAGAAACCCACAGATATATTGCTACCCTCAAAATGGTTGAGGGGGAGGGGGGGGGGATAGTAAGAGATTGGCAATAAAAATAAAGTCAGACTGTTGAGCTAACTCTTAAAAATCTATCATTCTCAAGTTGGGATACAAACATTATAACAAAAACAGTATGACGCATTTAGAGGGAATACACTCAAACCATTCCATACGGCCCTTGAAATCAGGTCTGACGCCTCAGCTGACCAGCAGTGGCATAATAAGTTTTTGTGTGTTCAGCTTTGTATTACCGGCTCTGTTAACAAACCACAACTGCCTGAGCTGCGAACGAGGCATTTTTAACGGTGATATAATATAATTGACAAATATCTTGTAATTGTGCTGATACACAACTGTGCATGCATACTTGTACTTTTAGTTGTAATTGTACTTGTTTTGATTGATCTTATTGTTAAATGTCACTACTTCTCCACATCTGACCCTCTCTGGAGGATTAGCCCCCCCCCCCCCCCTTAAAAATAGTTGTGCCTTAAAAATATATCTGACACCAACATAAAGTTAATTAACTCGGGAAATTAGTAGATTTTCTAACCATTAGTACAAAATCATAACAACAAAATACCAACAATTTAACTGAAAATTAATCCATTAAATGCTTACAGGAAATTCAGGAAGCTGAGTAGAATTATTTACAACAGCCCAAATATCATGGGCATCATGGTCTTTTGGATCAGTCATATGAGTCATGTGCGACCAGAATAGAGCATCCCTTTGTGCAGTTGGCCATATTCGCTTGTGAACTTGATGAAATATGAGGGTGTCTTCAGAAATTTTTTCGACTACAGTCATCTGTTCAAGGGTAGCTAGGGGAATATAAATTTCCATAGTTAGTGTTTAGAAATGTTAAGTAGGTATGTTCATTTCCTATGGTAAACCTCAAGATATAATATTCCGTTGTGTTAAAAGAAGTAGTATAGTATATAATCTTTTTCATTTTTGTTAACTTACTTTCCCAATCTTTCCTGTATTGAGGACTGAAAAAGTAATGGCACATTTCTCTTCCAGTAACACCCTTTACAATATGACAAGCTTTAAGAGGGTCAATGACCAAACCATCTAGCTCTTCCTCACGACGATACATCTTCATATCACCATCCTCAGCAAATAGCTGCCAAGGTCCTTCACCTACACCTATACTTGCATAATGCATTTGCTCTTTGGTGACTTTACTAATCTGAAATTAAAAATCGAAATCATTCAAACTATTCAATCAGTTCACCAATTGAGATTTACAGATAGTTTACCGTCTTACAATTGTCTGGATCTTGACCATTTAAACCACAGTGACTGCAGTAGGTGTTAAATCAGTATGCCAATAACACAATCAAAAGTAAATACCTCAGGCCATAGTGGATGACTAGGTAAATTTGCTGAAGATGCAAGAGGTGCACTCATTGATGCTTGCTCTAATCGTTCCCTTAGAGCAACCTCTTCTTCTATTCTATCCAATCCATTTTCCACTGCATCATAGAATTCATCTTCCCCGAGTACACTATGAGGCCCTTCCTGATAAAAGAAGAGATTATCATCATGATGCATGATTTATCATTATTATCATAAATGAATTACCTCCATTTTTTACACCAAAAAACAATTAGGACCAAGACATTCCTCAAACGCAAAGGTTTCCAGCGAACAAGGAAGGTGCATTCATGAATAAACCAAAGAGATAAACCTAGCAGAGATAATGCCAATTAAAGAACAAATTTTCAAATACAATACTTTTTGTGGGAATAGAAATCGATTGTTTATTACAACAACCACAATCAGCTACGATAAAGAATTCCTACTAAGATTGTTCTAGGAGAGAATGCAAATTATTATTAATGATTAAAAATTATTTCCAAGTTATCAGAAGTTAAAACGATCAGGAGAAGGTATAACTTCAGCATGTATATCATGAATGAAAATGCGACAGCCTCCCAGGCTTACATAAAAAAAAAAGTTTCAAAACCCATTACACGTATATATTATGTAAAACCCAAAACACATATATGTAAGCATCTCCAACTCTCGACTTAATGACATTTTCCACTTCAAAAATCACGATTTTTCCATCATTATGATTAATAGTTTGCACTCTGGTCAGCAGACCCTTTACCCAACCTGATAGAATTGGGTTACCTGTTACTTGATTTACGACTCATGAACTGCCAGCACTACACCACTTTCATTACCACTGTCCACTCTTCTCTTTAATATGTAGATTTTCTACACACAATCCAGTTCCGCACTTAATTAGGTACATAAAAATACTGCTCATTCCTTTGTAATCAAATTGAAAACCGTTGATAGCAACCTGTCAACTCCCAGTAGCGGATTCTGATTGGCCCATTGCTTCAGCGGTACCAACCCCTTCCAAATTGCATACAAATATTCAACTCTGAATATAATGAACTATTTTTCCGCGCATAATATTGATATTTTTGCATTGTGAATTGTAGTTTCTTGTTAATATATTTAAGCAACCTTAGTTTTTATGTTGTGATCAAGTGTTAAATAGCTGGTGATCAATCTTTTGTCAACTATCAGCCATCACCTGGATGACATCAGGGTTCCACACATTTTACCGCATCTGCAAGTGCTAACCTACGGAAATAGTCTAGTTGTGAAAAACTGATTCTTGAAGAAGTCCACAGATATCGTCATTAATTATTAACAATTGTTTCAGGTTGAATTGCGGTTGCGTCCATGCCGATTCCACCTACCTATTGCCACCTGTTGCTCACGGTGTTGGATATTTACTGATGTCACGCTTATTCCGCATTATCGTAGCAAGCACACAAGGATAACCAAAATTTTCTGCATCTACAGTAACCCTCTGCTTTCCGCACCACCACGCTCGCCTTTTTCTCTGGCGTTTTGGACTTGGTTAAGAAGTGTGGATTCCATGCTGCTGTCTTAACTACGCGCTGAAATTGGATTCCTATCGCTGCCTGAACATCGTCACTGCATACGGCATCACATCTCCTTATTCTTTTCTATGGCCATAGAGGTAGGTAGGTAGGACATTCCGCAACGCTTGTTTATTCAATTAATATACGGGGCATTCCACGTCAAAGGGAAGCACCAAAAATAAATCCTCTCCAAAATTGATCATTTTCTCACAACTTGTACATCCATGTAAGAAAATAGTTCCCCCCAATTTCAGGTCTTTAAAATTTCTTTTAGCCCTTCCACAGGTAGCCGAACATTACAGAAAATGATAGTAAGGGTCTACTTCAATGGATTTTATCGCCCTCATTTTGCAACCAAAAAACTTGTTTCTGATGTTCTTGACAGGAAAAATCTTGCTCTTTTCAGTGATGTGTTCAGTTTTTTGACAAAAAAATGTTTCACTCCAAAAAACGCGTTTAAAAATTGTAAAAAGTAATTTTACGAATTTTTACATTAAAAAAATTATTTATTTTTGCCTCAAATTGTAGCTATATTAGTGTAGAACATGTAGTATAAAGGAAATTTTGGGATAGCCGGTCATTTGGGCTGAAGAATGAACCATTATACCACGGAAAACTCATTTTAGCCATTTTTAGCAAATTTTCGTTAACAAAAATGAAGCTATTGTTATGTCTTAAACAATTTTTAAATCGAAATTGTCGAAAAATGCCTCAATTGAAATCCGTTTTGAAGCATTTATAGCACTATAGTATCCTATATCTCATGGGATACTACTTCCATCACATTGCGTTTCCTGTTTTGTTATCTCTTCTTATCTTTTCTTTACTTGCCATTCCATGAAAGCAAATAAGTCACCTTTATTGGTTACTTCGTCATTGTATTGTATTCATAGCATTCAGTGCGAAAAACGTTCGAACAAATAAAACGTTGAAAACGCTTAAAGCCCCCAGACAACTGCTTGACAACAAGCTCTTATAATAAGTTTCATCAAACTCTTGTAACAGCGCTCTCCTGTATTTGTACCGAGTTCAAGGGGGGGGGGGGGGGGGGTACTCCAGAACCGAGTTTCAAACTGGTTTGCAACTAGTCCAAAAAGTCACTGTGAACAGCGAACTGGGACTCATAACTTGGAACACTTGCACTGCAAACGCGACAATCTTTAGTGTGCATGCCCGGATCGCTCTAGAACTGTCTGGGACTGCACTGTGAATGAACCTTAGGTGACCTGAGGGCCAAGTCCTAGATGGAAAGGGCAAACAGAGTCATGCACGTATAAACGTCTCCAAACGAAGTTTGGTTATGCTAAAAACTATAAATACCAATCAAGTGCACACAGAAGCTAAAAACCTTTGGTTAAGCCAAAGTCTGGGCCTGAGGACATATTGGACATGTTTCATTATAGGGAAGTAAGTGAGAACTGTTGAATTGATTTAAGTGTGTTATACCTCTTGATCAGGACCTCCCGGAATAACTTGTTCTCTCAGTGTAAGGCATGCCTTCTCCAAACGAGCTACTCGTGCATTTTCTCTTTCTAGTTTTCTACGCCACATTTCTTCTCTCTGACAAACAGCATCAATACACTGAGCAAGGCCAGTGAGAACAGCACCAGAAGTTGCTTTAAATGTCATAGCCTCACCCTTGAAGTCAACAGCAGATATTGATCCATTGTTAACTGCTTCTTCTGAGAAAAATAAAATAAATTATGATAAGTTAGTAAGGAATGAAGTTCATATCAAAGGAAGACTTTCATCCTATTATCCTACATCGTATTGGGCTGGAGATACATAGAATCAGGGAAACAGAGTTTTTTTTATGAGCAAATACAACACAAGCATGATCTATCTCGTTTTCTGGGTTCACATCAAACAGAATGTGACTACACGCTGAATGTGCTCGAATCCTGGTTTAAATGCAACTTACAAACATAAGTGGGAGAGATGAAGGAACATTGGAACAGATTTTGAGAGTGTGCTCAGCAATATAGTGATGAGAGATGTCCAAACAAATTATACCATTGTTGCTTTCAAAGAAGGTGATCAAAATTTCAAAACGTTGGTACCTACGAGTATGAAAAATTCAAATATACCAACCATCAGTATAGGCAGTTAACTTGAATCAATATAACACTCAATGTATGGAGCTCCATGTCCCCATTACGCCATCACAGAGTTTAAGGAACGGTAACTGCTTTTCTTTAGTTCTTAAGTTTTCTGCTATCTGATATAGCTTTGACAACCCTTTAAAATCGGCAACCATGTAAAGCAAATACTCTCCAGATTTGTTCCAACAGAATGAATCTGTTGACAAAAACCAAACAGCGCCTGTGCGATGTTCCATCATGTCAAAATGTCCAACATCATCTGTCAACAAGAAGAGCGGTTCAACTGAGTGATTGATGGATTCCTGTAGGAAGTTCAAATGCGTCCAAATTCTTTACCATTGCATTACAAGCGTTATGTTGTGTTACCCGAAGCAGACCTATTTCATCCCAAATGTATTCTTATGTTTCCGGTATTTTCAGTGAGAATCTCTAGGAGCAGTGTTCTCCAAAAATCATAAATTCTCAGTGCCAAAATAAGCTGGATCCCCAAAAGCATGTATTTTCTGCCTTAAATCGTTAATTTACTGTATGCTCTAAATAGGCCAGATCCTTCAAGTGTAGCATCGATCTGATGAAGTCTAGATCCTCTGACTGTAACAACTATATCTGGATCCTCAGAGAACAGTATCTGCTTAAAATGGTAATTCCCACCTTTGCAAAATACAAGCTGGATCCTCTGAGTGTAGTAACCAATTCTGTATCCTGAGTGCAGTATCCACTTCAAAACTGTTCATTCAATAGGTATTTGCTCTAAATGGCTGAGTGAACCAATCAAACCTACCTAAATTCTGGGTCCTCAAAAGAATGTATGTATCTGCCTTAAATCCTTGACGTATTACTCTTTGCTCCGAGGTCAGTGTATCTTTTGAGAGAAGCATCTTCCTCATGGTTTGGATCCTCGAAATGATACTACACTTTACCTCAAACATTTCTGAACTTCATATTCATAATTTACTATGTGGCCAGAATACTGGTACTACATGGATAAATGTTGCAGAAGCCAGTTGTGCTTATTGTTTCATGTGCCAGCTGATTTTCTTATTGCTAGTGATAATTGTTCTGGAACTTGGGGGGAAATTACGTTGGCCAAAATACTACAGGAAACAGCTTTTAACAAATCCTAAAAACTTTTGCTGAAGAGTGGTTTTAAAAAGTATTATTTCCAAAGTGTGGACATAGTAAGTTTAAGCATAAAAGAAATGTAGCAGTACATGGAGTATAGAGTGTACTACTATACTACAGCACGATATAGTATATAAATATTTTGTAGCAGCTGGTAAGTGGTCCCTTGATGGTTTGTCATGAAAAATAAGTAAATAACGAGCGAGGTTACAAATAATGATAGATCAGTAATAACATTTAACCCATATATGCAATAACTTCCAACATTATCGACAAGAACTAAAATTCTACAACTTATGAATGTACTCACCAATACTATTTTCATTTGACGATAATTCCACACAGCTATCAAAATATTTCTGAAGAGTGTCCATTTGATTACAAAGAATATCTCTATACGTTTCCATTTCAGCGAGCTTCTCTTTCAGACCTAAATACAAAATGATCAATAATGTTACTATTGTTTTGGAAAATATGTACGTACATAATATTAATCTTTTGAAACCTAAGTTCATGCAGAGCCGTGGATGTGGCTTGGGTGCCATATGTCAGAACAGACAAGCAACCAGCTATAACGCCTGTGGAGTGTTGACCTGAGACACAGTGCATAAGTGTAATGCCATTTTGAATTATTTCATGGAAATCCAACCTTGTGAACTATCCACTCCCTTTCCGTTACCTAGCAGACTTTACATTTGTTTCTTGAGAGACTCCAGTGCTTTCCTCACTAAGCGGAAATCAGATGATTTCAGCAATTAGTACAGCCAGTCTTGATAATTCGACACTGGCAGAGCAGCACACTGTAACCTGGAGTTTTCTTGGAAGGCAAACCCCCTCCTGTTTGGAAGACTTTGTTCCAACTTTCAGCCACTCTATTTCAATAGCATACAGCATCAACAATGCAATAAATACATTGAATGCATTCACACAGCAGTTGAAGTGCTTCAATAAAGAAATTCTAATGCTTAAGAAAATTTAGGAGTAAGGCTTTAGGGGGCAGGCTTTTAAATGTAAAAAAGTTTCAGTCATACACCATGACCATTTGAGAGAAATTTTCTCTATTTTTCCTCATTCTATTAATGTTTACTATTGGTTGTTAAACTTGAGTTCGCTAAATCTATATGAAAAAGCGTTAAACTCTAGAATTCGTATCAGAATGCCTCTACATATTTTGTAGAAAATAAAGCTATAGCAATGTCAATTAAAATTTTCTTCATTGAAATCCGTTTTGGGGCATTCTGAAACGAAAATATATATGTTTATGTATGTATGTATTTGTCATATCAGACGATAACTCTCCTTAGGATTGAGATAAGAATTCCGTTCTTACGCCAAAAAAAATCAAGCTTCCCAAGCAAAAGAATGATTTCGTTGCCCAACACTTTTTGAGTAAATTGGTCACATTTCAAAAAATGTGCTAAAAAATTCACTAAAAATGGCTTAAAACTGCTAAAAATCGTTAAATTTATTTTTTTTTTTTTTTTTTTAGCAAAATTTTAGTTATTGAAAGTTAATCATCAACGAAATAGAACACTATGGAATGTATGCAGAAAAATGTACTCAAATTTCATTATTATTTGCTGAAAAATTGTTTAAAAAACTGAAAAATTGCTATAAATCTAATATCTGTTTGAATCGTAGAATATATATATTTTTTCATAGATAACAATTTATTGTACTTGTACCTCGAGAATATCTATCGGGTGACACACTTGAGATCGTAGATAATTATTTAGAACTACTTTATTTGCCATAAAGTTGGTGGTTAACGATTCTTTGCCCTCAAGTGCTCACATTTCAAAACAATGCAACATAATATAATACAGTGATCTACAAAATTCGCTCAGTGGCTGCATGACTGGTTTCTGCTAGGTCTGCCTGCAAATTCTGTAAAAATTTACAACCTGTCCTTCTGTTAGACATTTGTATAGCAAAACCTCTCGTTGCAGAATTCATGGGTGTAGGGCGGACCAGTCCACACAGAAAGTTCGCATTCTGTTTGACAGGGCCTTTAGTGCCTTTTTTGAAATTCGAGCAGTTTACGGTTCTTGAAAAGTGTTGTCAAACGAACTCAACTTTTCTTTTGCAATGCTCAAAATTTTGACGAAAGAACGGATTTTGTACACATAGTGTTGTTCTGATTATTCAGTTTCAGTGATTTCAGAAATATACTTTTAAGACGTTCTTTCTTTTGTCAGTTGATGAAATGCTTTGAAAAATAGCTGAATGCTTTAGATGGTTCGATGCTTTGCTAGATCTGTTTTGAAATGGATAGCAGAAGCAACCCATGCACACACTAGCGTTATAACCCTCAGGTTAAACCAACCTGAAAAATTAATAAGGATACGTACTGATTTGATAAATTCACAACAAATTGGATAATTTATCATTTAGAAAACTCTGAAATAATCTATTGGTTTTGCACACATCCAACTATCTGCCACTCGTCCTTATTTTCTATAAATTCAATAGCCTTCTCGGGTGAGTGGCTCAACCAAACCCTAGTTTACATTTATAAGAGATAATGAAGTATATAATTGCTAACTTTCGTTCTTCATAATGAACAATTTTTGAAAAGTAATATCTTACCCCTGCCTTTTTTGAAGCTCGTGATGGATGTTGCAGATAGATTGTTTGAAGTAAGCGAAATAGCACTGCCATGACGTTTCAAGCTACATTCACTTCCATACCCAGATTCAGCCTAAAATCAATATGTATTTACATGTTGAAATCAATGGATAGTAATTTCAAAAAACAAGAAAAATCAGATACGCCACTTTTTTTGATAGAATAGTTAAATGCAACCACTGGTGGTGACAGTAATATAGGGTGTTTGAAATGTAGCACTGGATTTCAAGTTGGCACCAGCGAACCCGATGATGAATGACACTGTTTCCCAAACTCATTGACTCCACTCACCCCCAGTTAAAACCAAGCCATCTCCTTGGACTCCTAACTACGCACCCAGATTCCCAATCCACCCACCACAACTCAACTAAAAGATCCGTTCAAAATTATTATTACCAATTACTATTGTGCAGCCCATTGCATGACGTTGAAATACCAATTTTTTTTAGCCTTAAAAACATACAAGTTTTCATTTGGTCTTAAATTTAGATTTTAGGAAACTACATTTTAGCAAATTATCAAAGAGCACTCATTTGATTTTTAGCGCATTTTATTTAAAAAAAAAAAGGGAAAGGAGAGAGAGAGGAAAACGCTGCAAATTATTACATAATGGTTTATTATTTCTGAATCAGATAGCCAGCTATAGTAACCAGCATGCTCTGGGGCTTTCGCCAGTCTCTTTTCTAGTACCCACTCTAACGATCAGACCTATGACGCCAGGGAGACCAAACCTCTTCGACTGTGAGAGTTAATTTCCTGGAGCGTAACACGTGGATATAATGTGTAAGAAGGCGAACCAGAAAAAGGATTCAGCGCAAACGCTCAGGTATCATCCTGGTGTATCTGGTATCTCGTAACCAGGTCACCATTCCTCGTTTTAGGGGGGCAGTAACTCTTCAAAGTTATGCATCCCCTGTAGGGTGCATGGGGCAATAGAACAACTAAGTGGGACTCGGTCTCGATTTACTTTTTGAGTGGAAATTTTTTGTGTTTCAGAGGTACATTCGTGTTTGCCTATTAAATGTTCATGGAACGTCCGTTCAGTTTTGGTGTTATAATATTAGGGCCTTTGAGCGAGTGAACAATATTACACAATGCATTTACCAATATCAGTGGGTCTCCCAGGACTAGTGATGGACATGAGGTTTTGCTTCTTTTTTTTTTTTTTTTTTTTTTTTGCGTTTAGTAACACATAAATATATGTGTTCACGTGGTTGTTCAAGATTTATGTAATGTGGTCAATCTCTCTGCACTCAAGTGCCCAATAATTGTATGGAAAGTGCCCGGTGACCCCCAATCCCATCATGAAAAACACTGAGAGGCACGATATTATTAGGGAATCATGACAGTTTGTGTACTGACAGATGGAATACCGTCAAATGGAATTTGTATAGTATCAGAGACATCAAACTGCCATGGTCATTTCGGGTTAGTTAGAAAAGGATAAAGTGGTGTTACCCCACGATTTCTGTTTGGTCTAGGTGCTACCTGCCAAAATACATGGCACTTTTATAAAGCCATCACAAAGGGGACTATCACATACTACGAATTCAGAAGGGGTCTAGTTCAACGTTACATGTTCGCCCACCTACTTCCATAAATGAAACCACAAAGCTTGAGTCAAAACACACCCTGACAATGACCTCGCAAACAATTTGTGCAAATGCCTGTTTGCACCAACGTGAGCCAATCTACGTTGCAACCCGTTGTGCAAACATCAGTTTCGTTTTCAACATCCTGTGAGCATGTCAGACACGGACGATTGTTGTGCCACGATTATCCTTGCACTGGGGACAGAAAAACGTGCAAAAAACAAGAAAGCCAAACAAGTAGGTGAAGAGTTGGCTAGTGAAGAGGAACAAATTTGGTCACGACCGCTTGGTCACACAGCTCAGGCTTAACTCAGCTGCGGACTACAGAAACTACCTTTAAATGGACACAGCCAATCAGCGAGTTACTCGAAATTGTTACTCCCTTCATACAGAAAGTCACCACGAACATGAGAGAAGCAATATCTCCAGAACTGAGATTATTGGCAACTATGAGATACCTTGTAAGCAAGAGCTGAAATTTCAAACTGCCATCTCAGCTCAAAAAAGGCGTCTGTTCACGAAGGGGAAAAGGTGTAGACTGATCCGAAGTTTGCACAATACTACCATCCACGGTCAAACAGGTAGTCAAACAAGGGTCGTTTGCACAAAAGATTTCGATCCAGACCGATTTTACTCAAACAGTTTGCACAACCATCAAACAGTCCCATCGACTGTCAAATTCTTAGCACAAACACCGAATCTGCGCCAATTGTTTGACCGTGGATGAGGGCCTTCAGATGGAAACCGAGCATAAACTCCAGTAACCCACCTCTGAAAACGTTTCTAGCTTGTAATAGCATGTTCACTTACTTTATCAGACATGGGAATAAAAAGAAGTCCCGCGGAGCCAGTTTTAAATGTTGTCGATCCTCTCACATACTATAATCTTGAGGTAGGTACTACTTCTATCAGAAATGTGGAAATCTACGATACAATAGGGTTATTTGAACGCGATTGGTATCTCAATCATCATAAACGAACCTATCTATGCTTACCAATGCCGGCGTATCTCTTTACTGACAACGTTCGTGGAAATAATTTGAAATAGAACAAGCATTGGAATTGTCCCAAAGTGATAAACAGCATCATAATAGATAATGGGGACAATTAAGTGATAAGACAACTATCATCGATGTTCTCGAACTTTGAATCGGGTAATCAGCTTTCTATGTCAATACTGACAAAGGCAGATTAAGATAGGTAGGCTTTTGTGCAATCTGAATGATTACGTAAGAATGGAATGCACTGGACTTGATCTCATAATAATATACTTACGTACCAATACGAGCAGGTATGCACACATTTCTTATTGCACTAGATTAACAACGAGAAAATTCCAAGGTGGGAGCTAAATCAAATTTAATGATCGAGAAAATAATGTACACATACCAGTCTGTGACGAACATGAATGACCTCATCCATTTAGTCATTCAGATTTCGAAGAATTCATCTCAGCTCATAACAGCAGTAATGATGTTTTTGAAACTCATGCAATCACTCAATATAAGATGACAAGGACATATAATAAAATGATGGCTTACTTTGAAAGCTTCAAGAACTTCTACCCAGTGCTGCTTATCTTCTGGCGACTCCGCTCTCAAGTACCATACACAATCATTGACAGAGACGTCGAACCTGCATTCATCGAACTCGTGCGGCTGTCAGAAGCAAGAGCAAAGATAAGAGGAACTTGCCGCTGTGTGTACAACTCAAACAATCAAGAGTAAACAAAGTCAAGTCACCTTGATAGTTGCTTTGAAGAGACTTATTGCACCACGGCATCCGAACCCCCTTTCTTCTTCAGACTTGTAGTAAGAGAGATTTCCATCTTTGAGAACGATGAATCTCCTCTGCCAGCCATGTATATAGTTGGTCCATTTACTCAGAAACCCCTGAAGTTCCGGGACTTGGCACCCATTCTCGGAATCATCATCCTCCTCACTCAAAGCGTCATAGCCTTCCTGCATATTAGGCCGCCTCCAGCGTAGATGTGAAGATCGTAGGCCACTAATCGATGTAAACGGGCAATGTCATCAAACAAATAACTCAACTCATACAATCGTAATCGTAAGAACAAAGATAACAAATATCAACATTAACTAACACTCAGAGCATTATCTCCGTACTGGAGCTGCCAACCTAAGCAATCCCCTTGCCTCTTCATTTCATTTATTTGTCCTCATGTTTTCATGGATGTTGAAGGATGTTTTCAGTTTTGAGTATAAATAATATGGAGGGCTTTTGCTCTTATTTCAACTGTTTTTCTGTCAGTTGATACGTGCCGCTGGCGTCGCAATGGACCAGGAAAACAACGCTTCTCGGCATGCACCTGCCTCAAAGACATTGTAATAGTAAACTAGACCCACTCGTAGCGCTAGTGTCGCGTTGCAAATTGAACGGACTGTAGTCGGCCATATTGGGGGCAACATCGTTTACTTATGTGCAATGAAGATTGTATTATTATAGTTCATCTACTCACGAAATTTCTTTGATAATGCACAATGGTTAAAGTGTGTGCGGCATTTAACTGCATACATCGCAAAACTGAAGACTGCACACTCTCATTTCACAAGTAAGTACCTATAGATTTTCACGATTTCCTAAAGATTATTTTGGTCCGTTGTAGGCCTCTTGATGTGGTAACGCAGTACCTATTGTAGTTGATAATAATTTTCTTTTTACCAACTCATCAATATGCATGAGCAACAAAGTTTCAAATTAATCTAAATTTTGTTTTGTTTTTTCCACAGATTTCCTTTAAACAAGAAATTGAGAGAATTGTATGAAATTGTTTTTTGTATTGACATTGTATTGTACTATTGTATATTGTATTGTATTGTATTGACAGAATTTTATGAAATTGTATGTAAAATGAAAATAATATAATAACATAGAAAGTGCCATGAAGTAGTTATTCATTTACTTATTCAATTGTTCAGCTCCTCTGGTCATACTCCTTGCCCCATCCAGGTGAACCCATGGTGTTTGTAAGGCTGTGTCTTATGTACAAGATATTGTCTCAATATTGAAATGCAGAGCGATTCTTCTGTTACTTTAGAAGAATGGTTCTGAGATAATTGCTTTTGAATAATGGAAGGAACTTTCACTTTAAAAT
Organism: Adelphocoris suturalis; assembly: GCA_030762985.1. Taxonomy (NCBI): domain Eukaryota; kingdom Metazoa; phylum Arthropoda; class Insecta; order Hemiptera; family Miridae; genus Adelphocoris; species Adelphocoris suturalis. The sequence goes on from CM061051.1 coordinate 41,816,769, forward strand.
ACCTAACTAACTTATGCCCTAACTATTATAAGTACGGTATGAAAAGTACAATATCGCCACTACGCAAAACTACATGAAATCATATTGGTAAGTAATGCATGCATTACACGGACGTCCCTATGTATGGATTTTATATATATTTGGTGAGAGTTAAAATAAGAGAAAAAACAAATATATCATGACTTCTCGAACCGCAAAAAGCAAAAATCACGCGCTCCGTGAAGCGCCCTTACTCCGAATTTGAAACGGCAACCAAATTCTCACATGTACACGACATTACATTACACTACCTTACCGGACCCTTAACCTTTAGCTAAAGGAGGGAAACGTTACATTCTAATGATGGTCGATAGAGCAACGGGTTGGCTAGAGGCAGTCCCTCTTAACAACATCGAAACATCCACGATCACAAACGCCTTTATCAATATTGGGTAGCTTCAAAAGGCGTACCTAAATACATCACAAGTGACCAGGGCACACAATTCGAATCAGATCTATTTAATTCCATTATGAAACGTCTCGGAGTAAAACATACTCACACATTACCATACAAACCGTCAACAAACCGAATGGTAGAACGCCTAAATAGATCTTTGAAAGAGGCTCTCAAAACACAAAACGAAAATTGGCTCGACGCCCTTCCAAAAGTACTACTCGCCATGCGTACGGCAGTAGACCCAGCAACGGAAACTACACCATTCCAAAAAGTTTACGGAATTGACGTACCGCTCCCAGGAGACATTTTCGTAACTTCTACAAACCTTTCTGAGCCTCTCTTCTTCAGGCCTACGCATATTAAACATAATAATACGAAGTATGCCGTCAACATGCCCAAAAAATTGGATACATGTACACATGTCTATATCAGAGTGCCCACACAGCTCTCCTCCTTGCAATGTCCTTACACGGGACCATTCAAAGTTGTTAAAAGAGATAAGTTTTCGGTTACAGTACAAATTGGCGAACACACAAAAAAAGTTCCCAAACAGCAAATAAAACCAGCTTACACTCTAAAAACAGACGAAGCTGTGCCACTAAGCAAAAATCAGGCAGAAAATAAGGAGAAACTCCCCGAAAAATCCGCCAGAAGGCACGTCCCCTCTACCAAATTCGACGAGAGGTGGGTGACTGCGCTCAAAACACCCCAACCGGCGTCGTCATTTATAACACGACGTCTTGGGGGGGCGCCTGTGGTGAAAACCACCCCCTCTTGTCAACAGCCCTTTTCAGGGCTACCCAAAAAGAGGTAGACACGACACACAAATATTTATAAGACGTCGAGTTATAACTCCGTCAAACAAAATATTTCACCAGAGAGAAAATACGAAATTCTCCCTCAAAAGTGAAATATTAACTAATAACATACAAGGCGACCTCCCTAAACACTTACTAGGCGAGAGAGACGCGACAAGTATCTCGAACCAAGTCGCCTTGAATGAGAAAACTCAAACAGACAAGCAAACGTCCTCTAAAACTAACAAGGACAGTTCTAGCAAGCCTACTCGCCCATCAGAAACAATGATTACACGAGAGACAATAGGCGAACCAACCAGGAGGCGGCAAGCAACCACCTCTGGTCCAGCAGCCACCCCGGGGACCCTGTCTGAACAACGGACGCAGGGAACCCACCCCGAGGACCCCGTCTAAACGACGGACGCAGGGAAGAACAGCTCAAGGTCGTCGTCTCCGCAAACGGACGCTCGTAAGCCACCTCTGGGGACCCCGTCGCAGCGACGGACGTGGGGAAACCACCCCGGAGGACCAGCTCAGCTATCATACTCGCAGATACTGAGAAAACAATGTGCGAGCCAATGAGATTACACAGTTGAATTAACGAAATTAAGCGGACCAATCAGGAGGCGGCAGGAGGCGGCCACCTCCCTATAATTTACCCCGCTCGGAGCCCTTCCGAAATTCATTCCACTCACCGCTCTCGACGACTACACTCTGAAGTACGAAGATTCTACACGCTCTACGCTGACGAGCCTTCTCGCTCCCGAGTTCATCTCAAGAACGGCTTCCTAATGCTTTCTACAAGGCATACCTTCTCTCCACGCAGATCTCGCATTGGCATCTACGAGTCCAGTGATGATTCATCCTGCTCATTGCCCAACGTAGTTCATCTGTCAGGACGCCACCCGGTACATCTATCGATATTCTCATTAGATCGTACGCCCGCTGGGACGTTCCGAGACGTGTCGCCCGGTTTCGTAGCACTAGGCTCGTTACCGACCGCCGGGGCACGCCGATAAATTACTCAGCTCATCCGCTCTAATTTATCGTCCAAGGAAGTCTTTTTCAAGACTACAAGGTAGGACCCTGACATCCGAGCAAAGGAAAGAAGCTCTGTCAAGCGAGTCCACCTTCCAAACCCTCTATCCTATACGTAGAGGTATCGAAAACGAGTTAATAAACTCGGATATTTCGATGGAGCGCCGCCCGTCCTACTTCCTCATGCAAGGGGAGGCGGAACACGGCGCGGCCCGGGCCTCTTAGCCCACGCAGCGCTCCCTACCCGCTGCTCGACTCGTCCGCTGTTCCTAGCGACGGCCCAAGGCTCGATCCTCGCGAAGGGATCGCCTTCTCACCTAACGTATTCATGAAGGAAACGTTAGATCAAGCCTCACACACACACAAAATTCGAGGATACCTTTCAGACCCCGCTCTGAAGTCAATCATCATGATTCGACAAAGATTTTCCGAATATCCACGATATTCTACACAAGGCTACCCGGCCGATCCGAGTGTCAAATACACTCCAAATGTGCTAAAAACAAAGGATACTTTTCAGTACCTCAACCAAGCCCAACATATTCCTCCTACAGATATAAATCTTAGGCCGGAATATTACACAACGGCTCAGCACCAAACTGATCGAACCCAGCACCCACTATGCGAGCCCAGTGCTCCACGCGGCTGCGACACGAACTACCCCTCAGTTCCTCCCGCCAAGCAAGCTGACCTTGGCGATTTCGCTCACATTCCTTACAGAATACCTCAGGGACTAACCCGCATAACCAGAATAATAAATGTCCCACTTGGTCTACCTACACCAAGTAAAACATATAAAAATCCACTACAATAAGTTTGTAAATCGTCATATTTGGTTAGATATTCCAAAGACAAGCAGCTCCCACAGTTTGTCTCTGTTGAAAATATTGCATAAAATGCATTTACAAACTGTGTTGTCATCATAATAATTGACGTTTTAATTATTTTAGACTAGTTTTCATCAAGATAATACAAAATATGTCCGTAGCTAGCCTTACAATTCAAAAAGGGCGCGTGAAGTTGACCCCAATATGTCCGCCAATGCTCTCTTCAATTTGCATTAGGCGGCGTCTGAGATCCACGTACAGTTGTAGGGCCTTGACCTGCCTGTACGCAATAACGAGTCGTAGATATTAGTTAAAATTAAATCACAAAACATCCTGCGTCAATCAATTTGAGTAAGTGTATACGAATACAATTTATAGAAAACTATAATAGGTACCACAGAACAGAGCTGTTAAAAAAGTAATTGCAATTAAGTACTGTAGTGGATTTATATAGGTTTTACTTGGTGTAGGTAGACCAAGTGGGACGTTATGAAAAGTACCCATGTCTTGATTATGCGGGTTATACCCTTGATTGTCTCCTGACGGAAAGAAGGCGAAATTGTTAAGGTCAATTTGGTTTGTCGTGGAACTCTGAGGTTCGTTCATAGTTAGGCCGCGAGGAGCGCTAGGCTCTGCTCGGGCTTCTTGGGGCTGCCTAGTTGGGTATTGTTTTACCGTGTAATAATCCGGCCTTAGATGTATATCTTTTTGCTGAACCGAGCTGGCTTGATTGGAGTACTGAAAAGTACCGTTTTGTCATGCGATTTGTGCATGACGGGAGTGTACAGTGCACTCGCGTCGGCGGAGTAGCCGTGTGATGAATATCGGAGATATTCATGCTTGTGTGTCGAATCGTATTGATTACCTTCAGAAAGGGTCTGAAAAGTATCCTCCACCTGGTGTCAGGTGAGTGCGGGATCACCAAGTCTGTCGCAGAATTGGTGGGCAGCGCTTCGATCCCATCACTGGGACTAGCGGCCAAGCGGCGACGTTGGAATGCCGCGGGTGGATCATAGCTCAAGCGTGGGTTGCCGCCCGCGCTAGGATTCTCCTCCCCGGCTCCGCCGAGGAAGGATGGGCCTCGCTCCATCGGACGAAACGAAATATAGAATTCGTTCGAAATACCTTTTTGGCTCTGAAAAAGGATTTGTGTAGAGGAGGGACTCGCTTCGCAGATCTCTCTCCCAGATCAATGCGAGGGTCCTCTCCGAGTTCTAAAAAGAACTTCCTTAGACGATTAATCGGATCGTATGAGAAGTGCGATTAACCGGCGGGTCCCAGCGGTCGACCAAGAGAGTAAGTCTGCAAGGTCCGGGTGGCCCGACTAAGACACCCCAGCGGACGTACAAGTAGATAGAAATCTTGGCTTGTACCGGGCGATGTCCTGACAGAAGAACTTCGTTGGGTAGTGAGCAGTGAAATGCGTACTCGAAGCTACCAAGAAGACTGGAAGAACTGGAAGAGAAGAATGCCTCGATGCGTGTAGAAGTCTCGTTTGCAGAGAAGTCATCAGCGTGAGTGTAGAAATTGGAATGAAGACGCCGGGTCCAGTTCGTAATATTTATAGGGGGAGGCTGTCTCTGATTGGCCCGGACTACTGGCCGCTTTATGGTTAGTATGCAAATGAGCTCGCTGATTCTCGGCTCGGCCGGGCTGTCTCCTGATTGGCTCGCTTAGCTTCTCTCGCGCAACAGGTGTTTCCTGATTGGTTCGCTTAGTTTCTCTCGCAATCTGTGTTTCAGATTGTCGAGTTAATTTGCTAGCTTCGTCCTTGATCCTCGTAGAGGTCATTTGGTTGCTTTCTTGAGTTGGTGTTCTCAAGGCAACTTTCTCGTGTTGTCTTGCCAAGCCTCTCTCCCGCAGTAGGTATTTAGCTTGTCGAGTCTGTGCGAATATTTCGTCCGTGGGTGTGTGTTTCGCATAATCTCTCGGGCGAAATATGTTATTTCGCGCGGACGTAACTCGACGTCTTACGTGTGTAGTTCTACCTTGAGAACTTAATTTTGGTAGCCCTGAAAAGGGCTGGTGATATCGTGTGGTTAATTCACCACAAGTGCCATTATTTTTTCCAACTACTTTAGGAAAAAAAGTTATTGCAATTACCATTCCAGTAATGGGAATGGTTTGGAGCAATTACTTATTCCAATTACATGTAATGGTAATGGTTTTTTCAGTTACATTCAATTATCTATTATAGAAAAGATAATTGGTACACGTTTGCGCTCACACACCACGGAGGGTGTGTGTGCTTACGGGCGTTTGCGCGCGCGGGTCTGAGAATCATCCACCATAATATAATTATATATATATATATATATATATATATATATATATATCATCCATAACATATAATAAGTAATATATATATATATATATATATATATATGAACAAATATATAGTTAACACTGAAATTAACTCCACTAAACTATTTTCATATTTCCAAAATATAAAAATAGTTTTGTGGTGTTAATTTCAGTGTTAACTATTATTTGTTATTATATGTACAAGCTCCAGTAGAGCCAAACAGTTCAGGTGATTAATATATATATATCCCCCTCCTAGGTTCATGGGTTTTCCATTGAAATTGGAATATGTTCCAATTTTCTCGTGAGTTTAAAAATGCTCCGCCAGGATGCGTAATGGTCGAAAAAGCTGACCTTCGAAAAAAGCACTTCACCTTTTTCACGATCGAGCATTAAAAATGCGAGAAAAAAGCTGAAAAATGCAAGTGCGATGGCCTTTACGATTAATCTCATATGACATATATGAGACCCTAAAAAAGTTTGGCAAACTATCAATAACATCGCACAACGGAGTAACATGATTAAGAAGGCATCATTTCCATTAGAACAATGGGTCCGAAGTCATAACAAAGCTGAGGCAAACGTAGCTAATGAACTCAACACTTATTTTGCTAATGTGGGGAATACTTTTGAATCAAAATGTGAGGAACCATTGGATGATCAAGACCCATTTCAACATATGGGGGCAAATGTAATGAATTCGATGTTTATCGAGGCAGTGTCAGAAGATAAAGTTCTTCGTACAATAACAGGATTAAAAGGAGGGTCTTCGGGTATTGATGGGATACCTGGAAATCTGATTAAAAAGTGTGCAAATTGTTTGATGAAGCCTCTGTGTTTTATTTATAATTTGAGCATATCCATGGGTATATATATCCTGATTCATTTAAGACAGCTAAAATAATACCGCTATATAAAGGGGACTGTAAAACTGAGCCATCCAATTACCGACCAATTTCTATAATGTGTTGCTTTGCCAAAATTTTGGATAAAATAATCAATAGTCGACTAATAAAATATGTAGAAAAAGCCAATTTAATAACTGACAAACAACTTGGATTCCAGAAAAATAAAAACATTGATAATGCACTCACGAAATTAATAAACGAGACCCACGATAATCTAGGTGAGGGAAAAAAAAGTTGTATGTTTCCTGGATGTAAAAAAGGCTTTTGACTGCGTTAGTAAGGATGTACTGATGGAAACATTTTATAGAAAGGGGATTAGGGGAGTTTTGCACGGTTTAGAAGCTACCTTTACGATAGAAAACAGGTGGTCGAAATTGATAGAAATGAATGTAGTGAAGCTACTTCAACCCGGGATTAGAGCATCTCCCAGGGAACAGCGCTGGGTCCTAGTTGGTTCATTCTTTACATGAACAACATAGCAAACCTAGATCTATTTGGCAGTATTTATCTCTTTGCGGATGATATTGCATTGATTGTCGAAGGCCAATCTTGGGACGAAGCAAAGATTAGACAGGAGGAAGATCTCAAAAACATCAAACCGTGAATGAATCTAAATAAATTAAATTTAAATGTAGAAAAGTGCAATATTTTACCCATTGCTGGATCAGAAAATGAATGGCCGAGTGAAATTAATGTGCGTATACACCTCCAGCAATGTGACACCATTGATAATGTATGTAACTGTAATGTATTAAATACGGCGAAATCTGTGGAATATTTAGGGGTTATAATTGACTATAAGCTGAAATGGGACGGTCATGTGCAATATATAATAAATAAATTGAGAAAGATGGCATACGTGATGAACAATGTTAAATTTCTGTCAGTTAAACTTAAAAAATGTATATACTACGCTATGGTACAACCTTTGTTGCAGTTTGCGATTTCTCTATGGGGTGGTACTTATAATAGAGTTATAGAACCATTATTTATTTTACAGAAAAAAATTCTAAAAATTGGCTTCAAGAGAAAGAAAAGAGAACCGACGTATAATTTGTTCAAAGACTTCAAAATTTTCAGTCTTCATCAACTATACACGTACAGCATGTGCAGATACATCTTGAAAAATAAAAATGAATTCAAAGATAATATCAGAACTTCTAGAGGAAAGCCGTATAGATTTGAGCTATCGAGAATAAAATCAAAATTTTCAGGGCATAGTCCTAAGTATAAAATGCTATTAACTTTTAATTATTTGTTCAAAATCTTATATCCCTTATTCACCAACTCTTACAACTCTATACATGAATCATTAAATACAATTAAAAAATATATATTCACAGAAGACATATCAATCAAGTCCAGTTCCAAATTAAAACACCCTTCTTATGCTCACTAATATTTTGAAAACCTATCTCTTAAATTCAAATATTTATTTCATCTTAAATTATCCGAATTTCTCTTTTAATAAATTATTCAAAAATAAAATCAAAAACATACAATAAAATATGGTTGTTGACTGGCAATAGTTAAGTAATTCCTATAATATATAAATTGTTATAGTTATAGTCTCACATGACGAAATTGGCTCATGCATGCCACCACAAGCTATGCTTACAGGCATGCATACCCTTCAACTTCATAATTGTTTCTTTATAATATAATACTATAGGTATACATATATTTATCATTCAACTATGAAAGTTCATTTTCTTTGTGTATAGAAGTACCTACTAATTAATTTGATATTTTATCTTTTATTTTATATTGTGCTGTATATCATGAAGGAATAAAAAACTCATTCATTCACATCAGCTGATCTGTGTACGGCGATGGAAGCGGTGTACGATCTTGAAAGTGGCGTCATTTGCAAGGTCCATCGTGATAAAAAGCGGCACTTATGGTTTGACGACTCAACTACCGCTAATAGCTCTCCATATTATTTACACTCAAAGGTTTTCAGTGTCGCCTTCATACATGGCGGACATGGACCAGATCATTCCATAACATACATGGACCTACGATTGACTCAAAAAAGTCTTACTTCTTAACTCTATTTTTTCCACAAAATCTTCAAATGTAAGTCTCCTCTTCTTCATAAATATATTCCCTCTCTCCTGCAATATAAGTTTTGGCTATTTAGTGAAAACACCCGGAAATCAATTCAGAAAAACCTTTCAAAAAAAAAAAACTTCTTTGTTGCTTATTGACTGCAATTTTGACGGAAAAAAATTGTTTTTGTTTGTAGGTACATGTGTTTTTGTAATAGTATTTATTAATAATATAATTCTCGTTTTAGATCAGTGTTGATGAAATGGGGCTCAAAACATGAAAACCTCGACCAGTGAGGCGTCCAGTCATCACTAGATGCAGCAATGACTAGAAGAATCTGAAGACCATATTATTTATTTTAATTTTGTAACCAAACGAAAGAAAAAGTTTTGGGACAGTTCTGATGTTTAAAAAAATTCTTTGGATGCAGCTGGTCTGATGGTGGATGAGACAGGACAGGTACTGCTCAATGCTCTGTGGGGGAAGCGCATGAGCTAGCAGATCTGAAACACTTTGAACAGCGGCATGGTAACGCAGAAGTGAGGAGAAAGAGGGATCTCGTTTTTGAGCTATGCTCGGATTCGCAAAGATCGGAGGATGTCGGGCATTTCTACCTATTAAAATTCGGCGTAGGAACCCGATATTTTATCACGCTATCATCTCACCTTATCTCTTTGATAGCTCAGAGACCGGTTTTGACTGATTTGACTGGCAAATTAGGAACCTCCGTTTTTGTCCATCCCAAAACATTTTTTTGGCTGTGATCTGGAGTCAGTGATAGTGATCCAAAATGCAGAAATGTTCGATGAGTGCCGCTCATACTTACAATGTCTACTCCAGCTGACATTTATCATCGATCAGCAGAGTAAAGGTTGCCGTCCACTAGGTCAGCAGAGTGGCGTGACGCACGCCAAAATCTTTCTCTAGAAATATAATGTAAATATACCGTCCGTTAGGTCGACAGCGCGGTGCGGCGTGGTTGAGTCGAAAATTTTTCGCTCTCGACCGCTCCCCAAACTTCTGGAGCGCGGCGCGGTGCGACGCCAAAACATTTCACACCGCCCCATCGACCTAGTGGACAAAGGTTGAAGCAAAAAATTTTCGACTGCGGCCATTTTCGTAAGCGTTCGTGCATAAAATATTATATAGGTACCTATATATATATATATATATATATATATATATATGGAAAATTATGTGCAAAATGTATGGAGAAAAATGTACTTAAATTTCATTAAAATGTGCTAAAAAATCTATAAAAACTAAAAAAAATCCAAAATCTCTTTTCCAGTAGCAGAATATTATTTAGAACTAGTTTCTGGCATTAAAATTGGTAGTTAACAATTTCTTCTCCCACAAAGTCCTTAATTTTCAAAACAATGTAACATAATATAGTACGATAATTTACGAAAATTCGCTCATACGATCATGCTGCATGACCGGAACTTGTTAGCACTTTCTTGGTTATTTTTCCAATAGATGGATGGCTCGTCGAAATGTAGTGTCTTGCCTCACTATCAGTGGGTTAATCATTTCATGAATCTCAAAAAACTTTTCTTGAGACATCCTGAAATATTGGACGAATTTCCTTTCATCGCTCAATAAATCATGGAAAAGGTGGTTGTGCTCACCCAAGTCTCGTTGATCGGATGGATCCATTGCCTCTTCCTTCTTCCAGCAATATCCTCCTTCTCTTCAGCTTCCAGAGCTGCCGCAAAGACGAATATTTCCTCATCGTCCGAAGAAAACATAGGTACCTACCTCAATATTGTCAACTTCTAGGAATTTTATAATGAGTGGTATTTTGTTACCGAAAACCCGCTCAGAATTTTTTAGAAGAAATGTCTATGTGTCGGCTTTGAGATTCTTCGTTTTTCATAACATTAATCCTGTATCAATAACTGTAACCAGTCTTTTAAAAAATCTTTAAAGTGCGCGATTATTTTTAGTAAATTAGAAATTTTGTTTTGTTTTTTTCTTTCACTCTATTCTGCCTGTGGTGAAAACCACCCCCTCTTGTCAACAGCCCTTTTCAGGGCTACCAAAAAGAGGTAGACACAACACAAAAATATTTACAAGACGTCGAGTTATAACTCCGTCAAACAAAATATTTCACCAGAGAGAAAATACGAATTTCTCTCTCAAAAGTGAAATATTAACTAATAACACACAAGGCGACCTCCCTAGACACTTACTGGGCGAGAGAGATGCGACAAGTATCTCGAACCAAAGTCGCCTTGAAAACTCAAACAGAAAATCAAACGTCCTCTAAAACTAGCAAGGACAATTCAAACAAGCCTACTCGCCAATCAGAAACACTGATTACACGAGAGACAATAGGCGAACCAACCAAGAGGCGGCAAGCAACCACCTCTGGTCCAGCAGCCACCCCGGGACCCCGTCTGAACAACTGACGCAGAGAGAGCACCCGAGGTCCCCGGCTAAACTCAAGGTCGTCGGCTCCGCGACGGACGCTCGTAAGCACCCCGGGAGGACCAGCTCAGCTATCATACTCGCAGATACTGAGAAAACAATGTGCGAGCCAATGAGATTACACAGTCGAATTAATGAAATTAAGCGGACCAACCAAGAGACAGCCCAGATGAGCTGAGAAATTGAGAAACTAATTTGCATACTAACCATAAAGTGGCCACCCCCGCGGAGGCGGCCACCCCCCTATAAATACCCCGCTCGGAGCCTCCGAAATTCATTCTACTCTCCGCTCTCGACGACGACACCTCGAAGTACGAAGAATTCTACACGCTCTACGCTGACGAACCTTCTGCATTCCGAGTTCATCTCAAGAACGGCTTCCTACTGCTTTCTACAAGGCCTACCTTCTCTCCACACAGATCTCGCATTGGCATCTACGAGTCCAGTGATTATTCATCCTGCTCATTGCCCAACGTAGTTCATCTGTCAGGACGCCACCCGGTACATCTATCGATATTCTCTTTAGATCGTACGCCCGAGGGACGTTCCGAGCCGTATCACCCGGGTTTCGTAGCATTAGGCTCGTCACCGACCGCCGGATACGCCGGTAAATTACTCTGCTCATCCGCTCTAATTTACCGTCCAAGGAAGTCTTTTTCAAGACTACGAGGTAGGACCCTGACATACGAGCATTGGAAAGACGCTCTGTCAAGCGAGTCCACCTCCCAAACCCTCTATTTCTATACATAGAGGCATCGAAACGAGCTAATAACTCGGTTATTTCGATGGAACGTCGGCCGTCTTATTTCCTCATGCAAGGGGAGGCAGACGACGGCGAAGCCGGGCCGCGTAGCCCCCGTAGCGCTCCCTACAGGCTACCCGGCGAATCCGCTGGTCCCAGCGACGGCGCAAGGCTCGATCCTCACGACGAGATCGCCTTCTCACCTAACGTATTCGTTAAAGAAACGTTCGATCAAGCCTCGCCTATACAAAAGATCGAGGATACCTTTCAGACCCGCTCTGAAGTCAATCATTACGATTCGACCAAGCTGTCCGAGTACCCACGATATTCGACGCAAGCCTACTCGGCCGATCCGAGTGTCAAATACACTCCAAATGTGCAAAAAGCGAAGGATACTTTTCAGTACCTCAACCAAGCTCAACATATTCCTCCTACAGATATAAATCTTAGGCCGGAATATTACAAAACGGCTCAGTACCAAACTGATCGAACCCAGCACCCACTATGCGAGCCCAGTGCTCCACGCGGCTGCAACACGAACTACCTCTCAGTTCACCCCGCCGAGCAAGCTGACCTTGACGGATCCGCCCACATTCCTTACAGGAATAACATGGGGACTAACCCGCATAATCAGAATATAAATGTCCCACTTGGTCTACCGACGCCAAGTAAAACATATTTAAATCCACTACAAATGGTGACCCCGCCTTTGAACAGGCTTAACACGGAGCATTTCGTTCCCTCTTATGAAGCTAGTGGATTTCAGGGAACCACTGCGGGCGTGCGACCCCCGCCGGGCCTCTACGCCCCACATCTCACGCAACATCCCTCTACACAAAGTGGCTTTCGAGCACTTTTAGAGGAGATGGGAGATTATCAAAAACCAATCTTCCAAAAGAAGAATATCGATCGTGCACTCGCCGAGTTCGATCAATACTGCGTGCGAAAAACACCTGAGAACGCAGAACGAATGCTTCTCAGCTATATACAAGTGGGTACCAGAAGAAATGAGGGAAGCTATCGACTCAGCTTACCTCACGGCACCCCACGCACCCTACGAAGAGGCCAAACAGCGCCTACAGCGAGAATATGGGTTGTCCTTACAGGACAGGCTCCTCGCACTCGAGGACCCCGCATCTCTCGCCAAAAAACCCAGCACCAAGTACCACGAAATGTACTCTAAAGCTGTTGGGTACTTTTCGGAAGCTCTGATCACTCAAAAGTGGATCGAGACTCTACCCATCGAAGCACGAGGTATGGTCGCAGCTCAGCCTACCACGACCGGCCCGGCTCGACCTAGCTGATACGCTACACGCGTACAAAACAGAGAATACCTCTCTAAACATACGAGGAGTAGAATCTACAGCTGAGTTCAAACCCAACCAGTAGAGAGTAGGCCTCACAAACCGACGGCCTATGTCTGTCGAAACCACGCACGTTTCGGTAACGAAACTCGCAAATGTGCAGACCCAGAACACTGCACTTGGAAGACAAACACTGCTTCCAAAACTAGCAAAAAGGCAGCGACTATAAGCCAGCCTAAAAACCTGGGTATCAAACGAAAATACTCAGAGATCGGTACAAGAAAGTACCGTTCCAACCTCCGACGTAGAGAGTTCGGAAAACGAATAACTGCCAGTGTATCTGAGCCTATACACCGGCAGTCTACTGAGTATAAAAGGCTTTTTTTCAAGTGCAAACTAAATGGCACTGAATTTCTCATCGACACGGGAGCAGAAGTGAACATTCTGCCCCACAATGTCACAAAAAAATTGGGCTTAAAAATTCGTAAGTCCAACGTTAAGCTCACAGCAGCTAACGGAGCCCCTATAGACACACTAGGGCGAGCTGACACGACAATTAACATCGGCCTCGGAGACATGACCACCGATTTTATGATCACGAAAGTTGATCTAGCGATCCTAGGTATACCATTCCTCGAGTCTTGGGATATCGGAATACGGGTCAAACACAAGTACATTTATAAAGATAAAATAAAGAGCTATGCCGATCAAAAAATAGCTGCAGTCATGAACAAAAAATTCACTGACGAACAAATAGCAGCTACTATCCCTCATCGTGACAATAACCCTCAACCAGAGGACGTGCAAATCACGGAGGACGAAAACATTCGCTCTATCATTGACAAATACAATGATAAAATGAGCAAACTTCAAGGAAAGTGGAAAAACAACGGGGTTTACCACCGTATAACCACGGAAGGAACACCAGTACACTTCCGAGCAAGACCCATGGCGGGCGAAAAACGGGCTCAAGTCAAGAGTACTTTTGACAAAATGCTTTCAGAAGGCATCATTGCACCATCAGATTCCGAATGGGCATCCCCGTTACACTGTGTGCCAAAAAAAGACGGGTCATGGAGAATCACCGGCGACTACCGTTTCCTAAACGCGAAAACGAAGAAAGACGCCTACCCTCCTCCTCACATTCGCTCTTTCCAAGCGAATTTACATGATACACGAATCTATTCGACAATAGATTTAAAATCGGCATATTATCATATTCCGATGCACCCAGATGACGCTCATAAAACTGCAATTATTACACCTTTCGGTCTTTATGAGTTTAAGAAAATGAGCATGGGTTTGGCCGGAGCGGCTCAAACATGGCAAAGATACATGGACAGCATCATGCGAAAATTTGATTTCGCATTTGTATACCTAGATGACATCCTGGTGGCTTCTAAAAATTATAAAGAACACATGAACCACCTCAAACAAATTTTTGACAAGCTAGGGGAACACGGACTTCGAGTAGGTTTTGATAAATGCATTTTTTCAAAACCTACCGTCGATTTCCTAGGTTTCACTATCTCAAAAGAAGGGATAATTCCTAAACGAGATAAAATAGAGGCCATAGAGCAATTCCCTCGGCCAATAGACGTACGAAGCCTACGCAGATTCCTAGGTAAGGTAAGTATGGGTACCTGGGCCCATGGGGTATTTGGGCCATACCCTCCCCAGTTGTCTCTAAATGGAAAGAGAAATTTTTGGCTGATGCGTTGACATCACTGGCCAGACGGAGCTTCCAGAACAACAGGTCATTTTTGATTTAGCCATCTTGTCTGTTTGTGAGGATGTCTCAAAGTTGTGCAACTTAAAGCTGCAAAACAACACTCCAACAACATCAGTTCTGCACAGCCTTGTAAATACATTTTTTGAATTATTGAAGATGTTAGTGTTTGAATTATCTAAGGAGACACTGTTGTTTGTGTGCAGATGAGTATTTTTGCTAAACCACTTGTTGCATGAATTTTGGAGGGGGGTCCCGGATACCCAATGTTTTTGTCACGTTTGGGGAACTGGGCCATACCTTTTGGGTAACTGGACTGGACCACCCCCAGGGCCCAGTTACCCAAAGGATGGTGTTCCAAGCACCAGTAACCTGAGCAAAACCCAGAAGACATCTAAGGAGTTGAAGATCAAGATTTCTGCTGGTACCTCTAGAAGGAACACTTTACTGGATGATGAAACCGATTCAGATAGTAACTCAGATGAAAATTACAGTTTTACCAGATCCGACTCTGACACTAATGTTGTAGGGTCCATCACTGTCATTCCTGGAGATTTTGTTGCTGTTGAATATGACGGCAATACATATCCAGGACAGGTATTGGAGGTAGAAAATGATAGAGTTCGGGTGAAACACATGAAATGTGCTGGGCTAAAAAGCTGGAAGTGGCCAGAAGTTGAGGATATCTTGTGGTATAATGACTACGAGATACTGAAGATAATAAAACCCCCCGGTTCCTACAAATAAAAGAAGAATGTTTAGTGTCTCTGACGTAGGTATATGGTTTATTATTTGACCAATACATTAAAAAACCAAATGATGCTACTTAGTCAAGTACCTACCTATGTAGCTAGGTACCAACTATATTAAACTAGCTATGATTGGATTTTCTCCAAACAACGTGCCTACTTTTAGCACTAATTTTTTTAAACTACCAACTTATCAAATATTTACCTATTAACATGGTACATTTGTTCCTTCTTACTTAGGTACCTACCTCATATGTACTTGTTCATTTGACAGGGTAATGTTGAGGGAATTTCGTTTCAACTCCTTTTCTTATAAACTAAGAACAATTTTTTCTAGTTTTTGCATTCAGTCCTCCTTTTTATATGATTGTTTTTAGTCAACTTGAAACATATTGTGATTTTTCTAATGGCACATCCATTAAATATTATTAATTTTTTTCTTAAAAAATACATATTTCATGGTTTTTGGAATTTTTTAAATTAATTTTGAAGATATTTGATTTACATACAAAGTTTAATGCACTTTATTTCATACTTTTTTTCTTCTGAATCCCTCATGGCTGTATGCCAGGATTGGTTACATCTCTTGTTTCCCTGCTTTAATTTCAAGGAAAAAATTTAAAAAAATAAAAAACCTTGATAGTTGATGAATGGGCCCAGATGCCTAAACAGTTTGAATTAAGATTCATAAGGAAAATGAAGGGGGATGGCCCAGATACCTCAAGAGCCTCGGGTAACTGGGCCCACTGAACTTGGAAAAAAAATTTTTTTTTTATAAATAATATTTATCATATTAAAAAAAGTTTTGATCTAGAAACCCATTCTATATAAGCCCCATTAACAAACCAAAATGCTATTTTGAATTTTCATTCAAGTAAAAAAATTCTACGGGTAGATAAACATTAATTCTTTTTTGAATGTTGTAAATCCCGGTCCCAGTTACCCATACTTACCTTATGTGTGGTTTCTACCGAGCTTGCTCAAGTAAATTCGCTCACACAGCGCAACCTCTGTATGACTCCATTCAGTCAAACAAAAAAAATGACAAAACCCCTATCGAATGGACATCAGAGAGAGAAAAAGCTTTCAACAGCTTAAAACAAGCAATGATTAAAGCTACATTACATAATATCGCTCATCCACACCCTACAGCAGAGTGGAGATTAGTCTGCGACGCATCCGACACACACATCGGAGCAGCACTAGAGCAGGAAATTACAGACAAACACGGCTCGAAATCTTACCAACCATTGGGATTTTTCAGTAAAGAAATTCCGGAACAATGGAAGAATAAAGCATCATTCGACAAAGAGATGTTCGCCGTTTACCAAGCTTGCATTCATTGGCACAATGACTTGGACGGCCGATCTTTTCATATTTGTTCAGATCACAAGCCTCTGCTAGGCACGATGCTTAAGAAAAATGCACATTTTTCTAAAATGAGATTAAGATGGCTAACATACATCTCTCAAATGACGAGTGACATTCGTCATATACCCGGAGAGAACAACGTCGTCGCCGACGCACTCTCCAGACCCTTCGATCCAGTTGAAATTCAAACAAAATCGATTTCAACCCAAACTGACGAGGGTCCACCCATAGCCGAAATTTCGCAAATTACGGCTGCAATAGAGTGCAATCTTCTACTGCACATTTCAAATGCACAAATTCGTTCTCCTCCTAACGCAGAGGACAAATTGAAACTCACACGAGTCGAATTTCCGCAAGGAGAAAATTTGGTGTAACCTAGACCTAGGACACCCAAGACCTTATATTCCAAACGAAATAAGGCAAGAAATAATCAGCCAAATTCACAATTTGGGACACCCAGGTATACACTCTACAGTGTATAAAGTTAAACAAAGATATTTTTGGCACGGACTCCGTGCAGATGTCTCCAACTGGGTCCGAGCGTGCGAGACTTGCCAACGAGCAAAAATCACTCGCTCCGTGAAGCTCCCTTACTCCGAGTTTGAAACGGCTAACAAATTCTCACATGTACACGTTGACATTACCGGACCTTTACCTTTAGCTAAAGGAGGGAAACGTTACATTCTAATGATGGTCGATAGAGCAACGGGTTGGCTAGAGGCAGTCCCTCTTAACAACATCGAAACAGCCACGATCACCAACGCCTTTATCAATATTTGGGTAGCTTCAAAAGGCGTACCTAAATACATCACAAGTGATCAAGGCACACAATTCGAATCAGATCTATTTAATTCCATTATGGAACGTCTCGGAGTAAAACATACCCACACGTTACCATACAAACCGTCAACAAACGGAATGGTAGAACGCAGAAATAGATCTCTGAAAGAGGCTCTCAAAGCACAAAACGAAAATTGGCTCGACGCCCTACCAAAAGTAATACTCGCCATGCGTACGGCAGTAGACCCAGCAACGGAAACTACACCGTTCCAAAAAGTTTACGGAATTGACGTACCACTCCCAGGAGACATTTTCGTAACTTCTACAAACCTTTCGGAGCCTCTCTTCTTCCGGCCTACGCATATTAAACATAATAATACGAAATATGCCGTAAACATGCCCAAAAATTTGGATACATGTACACATGTCTATATCAGAGTGCCCACACAGCTCACCTCTCTGCAATGTCCTTACACGGGACCATTCAAAGTGGTTAAAAGAGATAAGTTTTCGGTTACAGTGCAAATTGGCGAACATACAAAAAAAGTTCCCAAACAGCAAATAAAACCAGCTTACACTCTAAAAACAGACGAAGCTGTGTCACTAAACAAAAATCAGGCAGAAAATAAGGAGGAGACTCCCCGAAAATCTGCCAGAAGGCACGTCCCCTCTACCAAATTCGACGAGAGATGGGTGACGGCGCTCGAAACACCCCAGCCGGCGTCGTCGTTAATAACACGACGTCTTAGGGGGGCGCCTGTGGTGAAAACCACCCCCTCTTGTCAACAGCCCTTTTCAGGGCTACCAAAAAGAGGTAGACACAACACAAAAATATTTACAAGACGTCGAGTTATAACTCCGTCAAACAAAATATTTCACCAGAGAGAAAATACGAATTTCTCTCTCAAAAGTGAAATATTAACTAATAACACACAAGGCGACCTCCCTAGACACTTACTGGGCGAGAGAGATGCGACAAGTATCTCGAACCAAGTCGCCTTGAAAACTCAAACAGAAAATCAAACGTCCTCTAAAACTAGCAAGGACAATTCAAACAAGCCTACTCGCCAATCAGAAACACTGATTACACGAGAGACAATAGGCGAACCAACCAAGAGGCGGCAAGCAACCACCTCTGGTCCAGCAGCCACCCCGGGCGGGGACCCCGTCTGAACAACTGACGCAGAGAGAGCACCCGAGGTCCCCGGCTAAACTCAAGGTCGTCGGCTCCGCGACGGACGCTCGTAAGCACCCCGGAGGACCAGCTCAGCTATCATACTCGCAGATACTGAGAAAACAATGTGCGAGCCAATGAGATTACACAGTCGAATTAATGAAATTAAGCGGACCAACCAAGAGACAGCCCAGATGAGCTGAGAAATTGAGAAACTAATTTGCATACTAACCATAAAGTGGCCACCCCCCGCGGAGGCGGCCACCCCCCTATAAATACCCCGCTCGGAGCCTCCGAAATTCATTCTACTCTCCGCTCTCGACGACGACACCTCGAAGTACGAAGAATTCTACACGCTCTACGCTGACGAACCTTCTGCATTCCGAGTTCATCTCAAGAACGGCTTCCTACTGCTTTCTACAAGGCCTACCTTCTCTCCACACAGATCTCGCATTGGCATCTACGAGTCCAGTGATTATTCATCCTGCTCATTGCCCAACGTAGTTCATCTGTCAGGACGCCACCCGGTACATCTATCGATATTCTCTTTAGATCGTACGCCCGAGGGACGTTCCGAGCCGTATCACCCGGGTTTCGTAGCATTAGGCTCGTCACCGACCGCCGGGATACGCCGGTAAATTACTCTGCTCATCCGCTCTAATTTACCGTCCAAGGAAGTCTTTTTCAAGACTACGAGGTAGGACCCTGACATACGAGCATTGGAAAGACGCTCTGTCAAGCGAGTCCACCTCCCAAACCCTCTATTTCTATACATAGAGGCATCGAAACGAGCTAATAACTCGGTTATTTCGATGGAACGTCGGCCGTCTTATTTCCTCATGCAAGGGGAGGCAGACGACGGCGAAGCCGGGCCGCGTAGCCCCCGTAGCGCTCCCTACAGGCTACCCGGCGAATCCGCTGGTCCCAGCGACGGCGCAAGGCTCGATCCTCACGACGAGATCGCCTTCTCACCTAACGTATTCGTTAAAGAAACGTTCGATCAAGCCTCGCCTATACAAAAGATCGAGGATACCTTTCAGACCCGCTCTGAAGTCAATCATTACGATTCGACCAAGCTGTCCGAGTACCCACGATATTCGACGCAAGCCTACTCGGCCGATCCGAGTGTCAAATACACTCCAAATGTGCAAAAAGCGAAGGATACTTTTCAGTACCTCAACCAAGCTCAACATATTCCTCCTACAGATATAAATCTTAGGCCGGAATATTACAAAACGGCTCAGTACCAAAGTGATCGAACCCAGCACCCACTATGCGAGCCCAGTGCTCCACGCGGCTGCAACACGAACTATCTCTCAGTTCACCCCGCCGAGCAAGCTGACCTTGACGGATCCGCCCACATTCCTTACAGGAATAACACGGGGACTAACCCGCATAATCAGAATATAAATGTCCCACTTGGTCTACCGACGCCAAGTAAAACATATTTAAATCCACTACACTGCCATTTTGTGAATTCAATAAATTCTCAGGTTCATAAAATACCTGTATTATTTTTGTAACTTTTTGTAGTTATTTTTTCCGTTTATTTCTCTTCATCTGCTTTTCAACTTCACATTTTACTTTGTATTCGCTAATTGTAGGGCTCAGCAACTCCACTGAAAAGCACAAGTTCTTTTGAACTTATTCTTCTTGTGGGCAAAGTTCTATTTATTTGTTTTCAAATCATTACCTATTTATTCATAGAAAGATGTGTATTAATTTTTGTAATGTGAATATTTTTGAATTTTCCAAATAAATGAAATGAAATGAAAAACATTTCTCCGTCCGACCACATTTTTCACAGAGGGTACCTCACTGCACTCGGGACTGGCAAAAAGACGGATCGAAAAATGAAATCCGCCCCAAAAGCCACCCAGTACGGCTGACGCCCTCAAGATTTTAGCGTCACGTCGCCGCGCCGCTCTGTCAACCTAGTGGACGGCCACCAAAAGCCATTTGGAACTTGCAGGTATGATGACGTATAATCGGCACATATTATATACTAGCCGCTCTGGCTCGCTTTGCTCGCCTCCTCGTCCAGCCGGGGGGCAAACCCCCCAGACCTCCCATTAGATTGCTCGCTTCGCTCGCAAAGTGTGGCTTGTAGGAAATATTGCTCGCAAAGTGTGGCATGTAGGGAATCTTGCTCGTTTTGCTCGCAAACGGTAGATCCCTAAGGGTAGGTTTAACGTGTGTAGGGGATGTTGGCCGCTTCGCTCACTCAGTACGGCTGTATATGTGTAGGAAAAACCCTGGACCCCCCATTAAGTTGCTCGCTTTGCTCGCAAGGTGTGGCTGTATACATGTGATGTATTACAATTGAAACATGTAGGGAATGTTGCTCGCTTCGCTCGCTAACGGTAGATCCCTAAGGGTAGGTTTAACGTCTGTAGGGGATGTTGCACGCTTCGCTCGCTCAGTACGGCTGTATATGTGTAGGAAAAACCCTGGACCCCCCCCCCCATTAAGTTGCTCGCTTCGCTCGCAAGGTGTGCAACGGCGGTGGGCTCGATTAACTTCTCATTTTAATCGCTTCGCCTCGCTTCCCCTCGCATTTTGACCAACTTCCCGTCACTTTTTTCGAAATCTGATTTCGGATTCAGATTCAGATTCGACGGGATTAAACCTTCATTTCGCTCGCAAAAACCGTTCCGAAAAACGTACCTTTATGGGGTATATTTTAATCAGAAAAAACCAAGTTTTTCGTCGGACTTTTCGAGAAAACGGGTCCGTACTCTTGCATTTTTTTGACGCATTTCCCGATGTTTTTTTCGCGATCCGATTGCGCCGACGTCTTCCTCGTAGAAAAACCTACAAAACCGGTATTTTTCCAGAATTTTCGACGGCCGTTTAGAGGGGTACAGGAAGCGGGGAAGTCGAAAAAGCGCGCATTAACCCGGACTTCGACCCCCTTCCCGCCCTACAGCCCATGGTTCGGGTGGGATTAGAAAAACTTAAATTCGCTTATACACCCTATCGGAAAATCCCAAGAAGATCCAACCACTCGTAGACTCCCACCACTCAGCCGTTTGGCCGTGCATAGACACTATAGACAAACAAACAGACGGAGTTTTATTCTTATAAATAGTAGGTATATATATATATATATATACTTATTATGATATTGACTTATCTACCTATATTCTTCGTGGTAGGTACCTATTTCTATCCTGTTAACCTTTATTTTAGGACGTCCCTCTGAATCTCGGCTTCTTCAATAGAGGGACTTAAGACCGAATCTGTGAAAAAACCAAAGGTGTGCCTATGTGTGTGTGACAAATTTTCTCAACCAGGCCAAAATTTTCTACAGATTTTTGAGATTATTTCTTTGTACTATCCCAATATTAGTCTAGTTGTGCAAAAAACTCGCAAATTATTTCGAATTTCAAGTTGGAACAGGAAAAATGGATTGGGAAAATAAGTGGTTTTTTTTGGCGAATTTCATCCATGCCACCCAAGTTACAATTCTCAACCGATTTTTGTGATTCTCATTTTGTTCGATTCCAATTTCAGTCTATTTGTGCAACAAACCTTGGGTATTTCAAATTTGCCGTCGAGATTGGGATGGAGGGGATAATTACCGATTCTTTCAAGCGCTGGCCAAGCTACAAATCTCGACAGATTTTTATAATTCTAATTTGCTTCCATTAAGAATTTGATCTAGTTTTGTAACATTTGTTAGCCGTTTCAAATTATATCATGGTGTGAGACGCCACCTCAGGCGCCGACATGGGGCCAAAAACGCAAGGGAGTTGCGAGGTTACCACAGATGGACCCCCGTGAACGGGCGGGGGAGGCCGAACATCCTCGGGCAATTCCGTCTGAAGCGACGGCGCCCTCCACCCCTCCCCGAGACCGGCCGGTGTTGGCCGAGCGCCCCGGTGAGGTGGGGGGTGAGGCTATGTAAATCACGACGCCACCCCCTCCAGGTTTGTCCGAGTCCAAGTTGGAAGTTACCCCTAGCCAAGTTTTTACAGAAAGTCGTGTGTTTCCTGGCCTAGTATTTACGCCACCCACTGTGTTCCCTGTGAACTGTTACTCCCTCGTGAACAACTACTGTTCCCGCCGCTCCTCCACAAGTTCCGCGAAAGCAGAAGAGCGAGTGTTCCCCCTATTAATAGACAGAGACTGACAAGTGTTCCCTCCCCTATTCGTGAACAATCACTGTTCCCGCCGCTCCTCCCCAAAAGCAGAAGAGCGAGTGTTCCCCTAATAAGAGACAGAGACTAATAAGTGTTCCCTCCCCATTCGCGATCTCAAGCAACTGGAATTCTATGAACTGGTAACATTATCTATTGCTTTGTATCTGTTAAATGTTCCTTGTTGTCCATTCTGTAAGACTGGAAGTTCATCTCGTTGGAAGTCTGCTAGTAACGTAGTAGTTACGAACACGTTAATGCTACAAATTTTTATTAACAGAAAGCATTCATTCATTACAAATCTTCGATTGTAATTAGGTATCCTGTATCTTACGAAAAGCTTCTCATTTTCATCACGTTTAAGTTCACTTCTGTTCAATTATTTTCGTATAATTCATCAATAACATCCTGAACTAGAATTTGGATTTAAAGCCTTTTAATAAATCTTGTGTTCTATGTCTGTATATTTTAGTCATATCCCGTGATTCCCTACACTGGAAAAATTCATCTAGGTTTTCTCATGGTCAATACTTATCATTATTTATCAGATTAAACATTTTCTTTAGTCCAAGTCAAATCGTCCGTTCTAATAAATTAGGATCAGGTACTTCAAGAAGGTACCAAAGGAACCTGGTTGAAGTGGAGTTGATCCAAAAACTCCTTAGTGTATTTGTAAGCACTTTCGATCGTAGAGAAGCTTCACTTCTCCAATAATCCGGCCCACCGCTTAGCAACACCCTACCAACGATCGACCCCCCTCAATTAATTGAGGGGAAGCTTACAATGGGAAGATAAATTATAATCTGATAAATCATGATGTTTTGACTATTCTCGTCCAATTTTCGGGGTTTTTTTTTCTTTCTTTTTCTGTTCAATTAGGTAGGTATTAGATTTAGTTTCGGAAAATAATTCAGAAGTTTCGAATTTCACGATGGAAGGGGTAATAGCGATAAATCTTGAGGTTTCAAATATTCTTGTCAGGTTTTTGTGATTCTTATTTATTCCATTTTGAAATTGGTATACTTTTGAAAATTATGTCAGGATTTTAAAATTTAATCAAGAGAGGGGGGTGATTGGAGGGGGTAATAGCGATGAATCGAGATAGTTTTATACTATATTCATCTGATTTCCCTAACAGTTTTTATTCTTTGTTCGATCCAGATTTCATTCCAGTTATGCAACCTTGGAAGTTTCAAATTTACAGTCGGTGGCGGGATTAAATGGGTGAGGGGGGGGGGGGGGGGGGGGGCGTATTTTGGGGCAATTACGATTTTTTTTTCTCTTAATTCTCACCAAACTTATACACGATCCATTCAGAGGGACGTCCCTGTGATGCGTGCATTACTTACCAATATACAATAATTCAATACAACCATTGAATTATTTGTTCCCCAAACTAAACCCTTCTCACATCCTTATCCTAAGTGGTTTAATATTGAACATATTAAATTAATCAAGGAAAAGAACTTTCTCCATAATCAATTTAAGATTTCATTTTGTACCTACTCTTTTTTATTTAAGGTTTTCTCAACTACGTGGAGAATGTAAACGCTTGTCCCGTTTATAAGGATTACATTGTAGACATCCAATTGTCATTAAATGATAATCTTAAAGCCTCTTTGAATCATTTTAATTACACGAATGGTTATTCACAGTTGCCTAGTCAAATGTCTCTGAATGATAGGTGTGCTAGAGGAAACAATGTTTTTCACTTTCAGGAGAAAAATCAAAATTTTCAATCACATTCTCTTTTACAGACCATTTCAGGGTTGTTTATGTGATTGAAATTTTTGATTTTTCTCCTGAAAGTGAAAAACATTGTTTCCTCTACCACATTGATTACATCGCCCAGAAACTATAAAAGGTCAAATGAGAACCAAATTTGTTTTTTCAAGATTTTTTCCCCCATCGCTAAAGCTGATCACAAATCTGAGGGCAGTTTTTTGCCGTGGACTTTTTTTAATATGATTTAATTGTTACATTACAAATCAACACCAATTAAACTGGTAATAATTATTGACTAGGTTCTTCCAATTCCAGCAAACCTTTCTTAGATGTGATGGTGAAAAATCGCCAACAGAGTGATTGGCTCAGTTACGAACCTCATTCCTTTGAAGTTTTGCTACCCTCAAAGACGGATTTGAACATTTTGGACGTTACAATTGTGTACATGGCTTTAAAAACAAAGGTATTGCATTTTATTTTTATATATATTTATTTTTTATAAGTCAAATATGTATTCAATTTTGAAATTATTTATAATATTCAATTATTTATGTATATTAACCAATAAAATAAATTATTTATACATTAACATTATAAAATCATTTACATCGTAAATTATTTATAATTTAAACATATATTTATTTTAAATTTTATGTATAATTTTTTACATTTTATGTATATAAAAAGCAGCAGTAAGAAGTAGTGGTTTATGTGCTTTAAAAGCAGTAGTGGTAAAAGAGTAGGTATCATCACAGTTTACTACTCTTTTTGAAATTTGTTGCCACAAAATTCTGTTTTGGAGTAGTCGAGAGTCGACTTCTGAACCATTTTCGACAAATTAAGCAATTTTCGACAAATTAAGCAATAGCTATGCTCCACAATTTTAGAAAATGAAAATTTCAGGACTCATTATCTTAAAAATCCGGTTTGGAATTTTTCAAAAGATTCATGGATAGGTATATATAATATATTATAGGTATATATAATCTCTGGATGAATAAGATGCCAGAGATAGTGGCGTCTTATCATCCAGAGAGCACTTCGTTCAGGAGATGGCACAGCAAAGAACCTAACAATTTTCCTAACTGTAATCTCGCCTGCGTGTATCAAGAAACTGCAGCTCCAACTTGCTACTCTAGATGTCACTAAGACCATTGTTTCTGTACGTCATCTCACCTCGACTGATTGTTTTTGAGGTGTCGAAGCACCTTCCCACTTAATTGAGCACACCTCTGTAGGGCAAATGTGTGATAGTCCTAGAGGTATAGGGTGAGATGTGTACATCAGGGGGATTTTGTGTTGCCGCTCCTTTTCACATACAGGATACCTCCTTGAGTAAGCTGGTAGCTAAAATAGGGTTTGATATTGCCTCAGTGATGGGATTAGGTGCATTGGCACCAATGATGTCCTCACACTCGCAGGAATCAGCAAACACACTCAACATTTTTGCTGAGTAACTACCTAACATGGGGAGTGTGTGGCAAGTCCGGCGCCAATCTCAATGAAATATTTACATGAGTTTCCACGTCAAAAATGAGTCGACATGAAAAAATGGAAGTTAGTGCAAAACGTTGTCTTTTTCTTCGAAAAATAAAGAGTTAC
This sequence comes from Adelphocoris suturalis, assembly GCA_030762985.1. Lineage (NCBI taxonomy): Eukaryota > Metazoa > Arthropoda > Insecta > Hemiptera > Miridae > Adelphocoris > Adelphocoris suturalis. The sequence goes on from CM061051.1 coordinate 41,842,882, forward strand.
AATGTTAAATCGATTTCGACGGTTAAGCCATCATCAGTAACAAACAATACCAATAGTTATTGTTTGTTACTGATGATGGCCTAACCGTCGAAATCGATTTAACATTGTAACTCTTTATTTTTCGTTGAAATAGACAACGTTTTTCACTAACTTCCGTTTTGTGAGTTTGATTTAGCTCGAGTCGACATGAATGGAAATGGCGTTTCCACAGACTTCGTTGCGAGTGATTTAGTAAAATCGAGTAAAGCGCCAACAAGACATGAAGTTGTTTTCCCAAGTTGGTGTTGCAAATATCAATAAATGAACATCATTACGAGATTCAGCATGGAAAAATACTCCAAGATCATGTATTAAATGTGGCAATTAAATATCTTCACAAAAATTGTGAAATACATACTGATTATTTGAATATATTCAACCTATTTCACAACCTCGTTTGCATTTTTAGAACGGAATGGCGCACTTTTAGATCCGAATGGCGCCCATTTACGATCACTTAAAAAATCAAGTGATGGGTCATTTCTTCATGAAATTTCATGTGGAATTTGAATTTGCAATAAAAAATGGGGATCCTTAATCGAGAAAATACATCTTATGTCATTTGTGCACACAAAAGTATTTGTCCTGAGATCTACGTAAACAATTAAGAAGAATGGCATTGGTGTCAATTTTGACGCTGTATTTATTTATTTACGGCAAGCCCAATTACACAAAGAAACAAATATATTAAGAAAAGCTCAACGGGGAGGAGGCGATCAGTTTTTTGAGAGAAGCTAGAGAACTATGAAAAAAGTCAAATTCAGGGTGTAAACCAATAAGTAGATTAGCGGAGCGAGGCAGCCGCTGCAGTATTCCCCTGCTGTATTCAGGGAAAATGAAGGGGGTGTAACCTTTCCGTGGGACATCGTGTATATAACTTTTGGTTTTCTGTAGAATTTTCAAAAATGCTAGGGAACATTCAAAACAAAAGTGTTAATTTCTTCTGAAGGCCTAACGATTCCTAAATTAGATGAAAACGATGTTGTAGGGTTTTAGAGTTGCTTGTTGGGGCTTTACCCAGTAATGGCGTAAGCCCTATTTTACGCCCTGCATTCTGGCCTTCTTGGGAAATTGAAAAATCCCTATACATCAGTTCAAACACGTGGGAGCAGACTTTGTTTCCAAACATCAAATTCAGCTATGTTTTTACTTTTTTTATTTTTCTCAAAGCTCCAAGGGCCGATTCTGTCAAATGGCAAAATGCATGTCGACTCATTTTTGATGAATAACCTCCAGTAAATATTTCATTGAGATCGGTGCCATACATACTGCCCACTCCCCTTGTAAGTGTTGTTTGATAGTCAGCCAGCAAAGTGAGGGTTGTTCTCAATGGTCCCATCAGATTGCCAGTTTGAAAGTGGTGGAAGACAAGTGTGTATTGTTATAGGTAGGTTTCCTTGCCTGCCAAATTTATGTGAAGGTTTGGTGGTCGGTACCTTGAAGACGACTTCATGGGTGTGGCCACGATTGCTGCAAACGGTGTGGACCTTGGTGGTTACTACTAGTCTCATGTTACTAAGGCTCCATGAAGTTTCACCTCCTTTGCACGAATTTACTCCCAATACTGACATACTGGATATTATTTGGCAGGCTTACGTTGTAGAGAATGCTTGAGATAGACTGTGAAGGTCATTCTGCTGTGGTCTCAAGGCTGGTCCTTTTACCTGGTATCTCAAATGCCTTAATCCGTTCATCCATTCAAGGCCAGTGGGCTTGATATTGTATCCCTCCTAGCATGTATCCCATCCTTACACTTCCAGTGCTTGCTTGTCCATAAGGGCTCAAGCTGGAAGGTTATCCACCAGTTCCAGTTCATGTTATAGTGTCAGATATTAGAGGTTGTAGGCAAGATGAACAATCATCAACTAGCCTAGAGCAGGCTTTCAATTAGGTAAAACCTGAGATATTCAAATTCCAAGAGACGTGTATGACATACTACATGTCTGAATTTTTGACAGATCTAGGTTGCCAAAAGGAAAAATTTATCACAAGGAAAAAGTTTGGGTGGCGCTTTGTTGGAGACTGATCTCCCTTTGACTTCAAAACTTTATACAGTAGTATGAGATGATTCGCAGTAGTATTGTAAAAGTGTGTTACGGTAATGTTACTAGTCAAGTTCAATGTACTTGAAGTTTATTGGAACAAATTGAAACAGCAATGTATAGTAACTATATAGATGTTCATTATATAATCGTTAGCAACCCAAACTTGAAGGGGAGATGCATCTTGCATATAATATTAATGAGATTGCATATTGTAAGTAGTAATAAATTAAACATAACTACAACTAAAAAAAATTGAGAAAATAAATAAATACAAGAAAATGCATGAACTGTGAGTAAACAGGGAAGTACAAAAGTAGAAATTCCTTCAATATGGGAGAGTGAGATGTAAATTATCCATTCTCCAACATGATCCTGAAACAAACGTAATTATTTTACAAGTGATGTTTTCAATAATTGCAGCTATAATTCACTGTATTTGTTCTCTAAAATTGATTTTCTCATAAAGTACTATTGACAAACAGTCATTTGCAAAAATGATTAAGGAATTTCAAGGTTAATTAGGTGGTTCAGTAAAAAAACTTGTGTTGGAACCCATAGCATCCATAGATTCATCTTACTACTCAACAGTCAAGGAGAGAATACTCTCAAATTTTTGAAATTCTACATGTTTTCATTTCAGATACCTCGATTTTTCTCATTGCAATTTAGCCCTCTCCCGTAGTTCTATCATAACAGATTGATTTTCGGGTTCAAAAATTTTACAATCTAATTTCAGGATGCTTTTCCATGATTTTGAGGAGCGCCAGTACAGCTATATGACGATCTCCAAAAGGATAAGTGGGGAGTTAACACGGTCAGGATGGTTTGTAAACATTCAATGTGAAAATTATCAATAGAGCGTCCACCATTGACAGATTGGTCACATTTTTCATCAAGTTACTCTTTTTATCACCACGAAAACTATTCCTTCCCCTCAGCGGAAATTCCCAGACAACAAATTACTGGTTAACCAGTTTACTAATTCAATAATTTTGCCCAGCCACATGAATTCGTTAAACTTAAGTCGGATTTGTATAGGTATAAACTTTATTGACGACAAACAGTAAGCACAGAAGTCAGGCAATGAAACATGAAGGAAATGAAAGAGGCATAAGGTTTTCCACATAACAGGGAAAGGAGAAACTGTAAGAAATTAATACCACCAAATGCGCAGTCGTACAATAGCTTCAGCTTCATGTCTCTCACTGGGGCCATTCCCCCATACTAACTGAACGGATCTATTCCGACCAGTGGGTCTTTAATTTCCTTCACAAATATTAAACCCAAGAATTTTGGTATCATCCCAAAAAAAATTTGATAGGATTTTGATAGTTTTTGAAGTGCTGTATCAATTGAGACGACTTTCACAACAACGAGATGGAGCAGATTATTGCTCAGGCTGTTTTTTTTTTTTTTTTTTTTTTTTTTTTTTTTTTTTGCAATAACATGGTTTTCTAATTCAAAACATGTTTCATGTCCTATGCAAACTTAGGAATACTTAAACATTTTTTGGATCCTACAACATTAGATGTGAACAGTAGATTATACTTTTTTCAAATTCCTAAGGAACCTGATCAGCGTATCCACAAGAATACGAAAAAGTCCTTTGTGCTCTAAAAATATATAGGTGTGGAAACCCATTCATATATCAATAAAAAATTAGGTAAAAGCTTAGTTCATTCCCAGAATGATACATCCCGAAGTATTTGGGATTGTTGGCAAACTACAGTTGTGATATACTTCTTCTCCTTCTAATTTCAACATTAAATAATTCTAAATGGTTGCTTGCCTCACCTTTAATTTCATTTTTCAAGTGCACCTAGTATTTTTCCAGGGGAAATGAGAACATTTACTTGCATTTCAGCTCTCTGAGGCTGTTTTACCTCAACTGTCTGCATCGTATTCACATAACCATACTCCAAGGCAAAACTGCAAAAAAAAGCAAGGTACTCAAATCAATCAACACTTAAGCATGACATTCGACATTCTAACAACCACATTAATACACCATTTGAGATGAGTGAATCAGGAAAATTATTTAAAGCATCCAATTCACTTATGTCTGGATGATAGTATAGGTTCTTTAACCGTTTGGGGGAACTAAGTTGAAGGGATATATATATAAGCTATCATAAAGGCAGCATGTAAAAGCTAATGAGCTTTCATGTAGGCAATCACCCGCCATGAATGAGAAACCACTTAAGGTTTCTATAGACGATTAAAAAGTTACTAACTGCTGTTTGTTTTTGTAATTTCTGATGTGTGACACATGGATCACATCAGATCTACTGTAACTCCGCCATAGCTCATTCCAGGACCGTGTTGAAAAAGCAGGAGGGGCGCTGCTATAACCTGAATGATGTATTTATATGTGAGATCTGCCTCAGGAAGTAGGAACCTAGTTACTGGTGATAGAGCTCTGAAGCAGTGGTGGGGCTACGCTTGGTCTGCCAAGTTAGGGTGCTGTGGGCCAATCCCTCTCACAACTGAATCTAAACAATGATTACAGAAAACAAAATGAACAATTGCCGGAATGACCCTATGTTGAAGACCTTTTGTATGAAACGGACTACCCGAATTGGAATATGGAATGCCAGGTTGCTAATGGACCCTGACACGTTAAGAACGTTGCAAGTGAAATGGAGAGGTACAAACTTGACTTATTGGGCTTAATGTGATCAGATGGAAGGATTTCCGCCAAATGAAGGCCAGAAGAGGACTGAAATTCGTGTTTCCAGGGCAGGCAGATGACCAAGCTGTACACAGAAACGGTTGGACTTCTGATGCGCGAGAACTTTGCCAAAGACCTGCTGGAATGGAAATCTATTTGCGACCGAATAATTTCAGCTCAATTTAAATCACCTGTCTGCAACGTGACAATTTTGCAATGGTATGCACCTACCATCATGACTGAAAGTGAGGATAAGGAGAGTTCCTACCAAGATTTGAGGAAGGTCGTCAACTGGAAACCAGTGATAGACCTACTTCTCGTTATGAGAGATCTTAATGTGAAAACTGGCACATACTATAAAGGAATCGAGCAGATCATGGGAACTCATGGTTTAGAGGGAAAAATGAATGAAAATAGGGAAATTTTTTCCTCATTCTGTGCAGAGCCTCAGACGGCTCATCACCGACCTCATCATCGATGGCACCACCTATCCACATAAAAATTGTCACAAGGTCACATGGATTTCCTCTGACTGCAAAACAGAAAACCAAATTACCCATGTTACATTCACTCGTAAGTTTCGTCATTCCTAAATGGATGTCAGGAGCACTATCAACCATACGTTGTAGTTGCTAGTTGAGCTTGAAAAACACTAACCACGAATCCATGGGATCCTCAATAGGTGCTTTCAGCAGTTGTATCCCATACACGTTTCTACCTAATTTTCACGAGCTAGTTCAGATGAGGACATACTTAATTTTTTTCTATTTTTTGCGATGATATTTTGCCCCCCAAAATAGGGCCACAACACGACAGGCACTTTTCAACTCCCATTGGGTTCGTGGAATGATGAAACAGTCCGAATGCACGTTTCATTGAGCATGCTGAGAAAATATCAAATTACGATAGTGAACACAGATAAAAATGATACAGATTAGCCAGTTTCTGACAGAATGATCAATTGAAAACAGCAGTCTATCAGTGTTACCAGACCTCCTGTTGCTTTCATGTCACAATGAATTTCGCATACTTGACAACTATATAATAGTGATGTTTTGTGTTTGTCTGAAGATGATTTTCAACCTAAACCGAAGATAGCTAGAAGAGCAGATTGAGAATAGCACGAAATTTGAGAATTTGAGTCCTCTGGTGAGTAATAATTACAAGTTACATAATTACGAAATAAAAATAATACAGGTATGATATAATAAATAACAGGACTAATACTTACTAACATATAAATATGCATTATAAAGGGTGGTCCACGGGAACCTGATCCAGCAGGTAGGTGGAGTGGGGTCATCAGAAGGGTCCCATCTGAACCGTGGGGATGTGTCATTTAGTGTACAACATGACTGAGTAGGGTGTGAGGCATCGCATGTTCGCGTTCGAAGCTTTTATCAAAAATGATGAATCAGTGGTGGTGACGCAGAAACTGTTTCAGTGTGAATTTAATATTGGCCGTCATGGAGCTGTCCCAAGCCATAACACGATTCTGAAGTGGGTCAACGACCTTCAAACAACTGGAAATGTGATGAAAAAGATGCTACCAGGACCTACTCGCACGGCACGGACCCCTGAAAGTGTGGAGAGGGTGAGGCAGGCGTTGCCAACAAGTCCAGGCCGCTCAGTGCGAAAACAAGCTCAAGCATTAAGAGTAAGTCGTTCCACAGTTTGCCGTATTGTCAAACATGACCTCAGATTCCACCCATACAAATTGGCAATTTTCCAGGAGCTGAAACGAACTGACTTTCCACAACGCAACGATTTTTGTCTAGGCTCTCAATGCTTTAAGTTAACGAAGATGCTGTACTGTTTATGAGTGATGAAGCTCATTTCCATTTGAACGGTTTTGTCAATCGGCAAAATTGTCGTTATTATGCCAGTGAAAACCCTCAGCAACTTCATGAACGGCCCTTACACAGTCCGAAAGTGACGGTTTGGTGTGCAGTATCGTCCAAATGTGTGATTGGTCCATATTTTTTTGAGGAAAACGGCAACACAGTGACTGTGACTGCAGCCCGTTATGTTGAGATGATAAACATCTTCCTGAGACCTGAGTTACACAGACTACGACTTCCTGCTGAAAGCATTTGGTTCCAGCAAGATGAGGCAACCCCTCAAACAGCGAAAGTAACGATGGACAAATCGTGCCAAATGTTCCTAAAGCGCTTGATCTCACGGTTTGGGGACATGCCCTGGCCTCTCACCTGATTTGACAACCTGTGACTTTTTTCTGTGAGGTTTCCTCAAATATCGTGTCCACAAAAACAAACCGACAACATTAGGCAAGCTGAAGGAAGCGATTCAAGCACAAGTCCACGTGATTGACACACCCTTATTGGAGCACTTTCACCGAGAGTTTATGAACAAACTTGCAACATGTTACGAACAAGACGGTCACCACATGACAGATGTTATTTTTAAGGTTTGATTTCTTAAATGGCATAGTACTGGCTGTAAGAATATGAAAAAATAAATTTTTTATGTTGAAAAACAAATGTGTACTACTCATTTAAAAACCGTCAGGTTTCCGTGGACGACCCTGTATTATTATTAAATTACAATATATTATTTTGTGTGTTACTAAATCAAACTATGCCTAAATTATGATATTAAATGATGATAGTAAATCAGAGTAACATTATTGTTAAAACTATTATAAATATAATAATTCTTCTTGCTGTTTGTTGTAGAAGAAGTTTATCTATATTTTCACATGTATTTATTCAAGTTATAAAGGACAATTCTGTGGTCCTACTCATATAATTTGTAGTTTTGGTAGTGACATGAGTTATTTTTTATCATGACAGGCAGTTTATTTTACTGTCGGTTAATGAATAAATTGCAGTGCTGATTATTTTTGAGTTGTTCATTTCCTCTTCTTGTCATTAAAAAAATTGTTCTGTTTGTAATGGCTTGCTTAGCAGTAATCGCTAGTAATGCCTCGGCCTTGTTATGGTGTGCGATTAAATAATTTTTTTGTTGAAAGATAAAATATTGATTACTCATCCGAGAAAAAAGAGCTTGCGATGAAGGTCAAGATTTCTATATGGTTTTAGGATTTACATAAAAATCAATACTTTTGATTAATGTTCTGAAGAAAAAAAAAAAAAAAAATTATCCATGACAGGCGAAAATATTACCTGAAAATAACGTCAGATCCAGGCTTGAGGCTATCGTCTGGAGTTAAAACAAATTTAACTGCAGCTTTGTTCCCTTTGCGCCACACTACAATTTTTGGGTCATCCTGGAAATTATGGGTGTCCCCAGTGTCATCATATTCAGCAGCATCATCTCTTGGTGGAAGAACAATGGGACAGGTTGGCAGTTGAACTGTACAGTTGACACAGTCCATAACCACAGGACGGGGAACATCAATAGACTTTTTAGGAGGATCACCAGGAACTGCCTCTACAGATCCGCCTTTGTTTTTCTCAGCAGAGGGACTAAAAACAAAGTTTTGGAATTAAAAACAAGTAGTCTGATCAAACGTATCAAAGCGTACGTGTGGGGGGCAATGTACTCGATTGGAGAATTTGGCCAGCATCAATGCCTACTGCAGTTTAAGAGAATATCATTACCTGAACTGGAGAGAAGTGAGATGCAAAGTTGGGTTGGTTAGTTTGAGAATGATTTCACATGAACGACCTGCCATGAGTGGCTCAAAAGTCATCACTCTTATCTCAGGCATATGGTAGTAAGCAGCCAGCTGTATTTTGAACTTTATGGAGCCTGGGTTATACTCAGGTTTTGAAACATTATGTTCACAGCTTCTGCATCTTAGTGACCTGAATGAAAAAATGAATATATCAATCTCATATATTAAAAAAATTAATGAAATCTTATGGCAGTTAGTGCGACCGTTTTATCCGGCCGATTCCCTTCATTTTTTTAAATTTTTTATGAAAGGTATTCATGCACAGATTTGTCAACAAACCATGGAAATAAGATAACTCAAATTTGTATAGCTTTGTCTTTCGATATCTCAGGTTTTAATTGAGATACATTGTTCGTTTTGATATAAGAACACTTGGAGAATCATGCCCTTTCATTTGGTTGAGTTTCAACTTAATTGGTTGAGTTTGAAAGGATTTATGTGTGGAAAACCTATTCATTTAAATTGTGAAAGTTTGTCATAAAACGTGGTTAGATTAAAAAAAACAAAGGGTGGCCCCCTCCGTATGAAGAGAGGGATTTGCGCGACCTTCTCTGCCTGCCTCCTACTTCCAAGGTGCCGGCAGTTCCTGTCTTTGCCTGCGCTCTTGTCAGCCCGCAATGGGCGCTCTGTCAGAATAAATCTCCAAGGAGGTGGGCAGTATAAATCTCGCCAAGGAGGTGGGCAGTATAAATCTCACCAAGGAGGAGGGCAGTATAAATCTCGCCAATGGCTTGGGCAGGCCAATGGCTTATGCAGTATAAACTGGATTATTAATAAACAATATTATTGGACACTGATTGGTGTCACAGCGCAATGGTCGACCTGTAAGGTTGTGATGGTAGGGGTTGGCAGGCAAAGCCTGCAGGGGGTCGCCCCCTAGTATAAATAAAAAAATTATAGTAATCCCAACTCCAACTGGAAGTGCAATGTGGTTATTCACCATCTATTGCGGTGGGGGGGGGGGGGATGAAGTACCTAACAAAATAATCATATTGCTGCAAGGAAACAACTGTGTAGAAACCTCTTCCAAGGGTTGAGGCAGGGTGCTGCAACTCACATAATTCTGACTGTGAAAGATTTTGTGCTCAACGATAGCGAAAGGTGAGTGATGGTGAAGTTTTGAACTACTTTGTAACCATCCGTCACTGAATCACCCTCTATCATCTTCTCCATTCCCCTAAACTGAATGTTTCCTAAAAATTTTAAAATTCGTGGTGATATCTTGTCTGTTCAAGCATACTGAGGTTTGAAAACGTTTGAAAGTTGCCTAGTTCTGAGGATTATTCAAAAATTCAATTTTCCCTACTAATATTTTGAAGATTGGGGTGAACTACTTTGTTCTTCCATTACTAGACGTCTTTTCATTCTGTTGCCATCTTTGAATCTACAAATACCTTAACCGTTGCTGCATCGTCGATTGCTGCATCTTTTTGTTAGTACGAACAATATCATCTACCATATTGATCACCATTGTCTATTTCAAAAGTCATTTTCATTGCTACTACAACCCTGCACCATGAATCTACAACAATGGTAAGTTGTGTTCTTATTGTGAGCCTACCAACCTATTTGATTACGATATGAAACGAACCACCATCACTATCTATCGATTATTCCTTGTGATTATTTCGATGTTTCAAACATGTATTTTTGTTTGTTGGGTTGTCAAAATAGTTCAATACTTAAGAGAATATATTATATCTCGTTCTATTGGTCTGTTATATAATTTACTTTGACCATTTGAATTCCTATTACGCAGTAACAATGTTCGGAGATGCGATTTGTTAACTTGTGGTGGTGCTGTCTTGGTTTCAATAAAAGAGGTGGAGGTTCACTTCATTTCATAATCAATAGATAGGTAAAAAGAATAAGGTAGGTAGGTAAATAATAAGAAGATAGGTTAATAATAAGAACATTAATTGCCATTGTTGAAGATTCTAGGTGCAGTAGCAATGCAGGTTGTTATAGCAATGAAAATTACTTTTGTAAAAATAACAAAATAGGATAGAGAACCGCTGTTGGCAAGTGCTGGTTCAGCGCATTCTAGTGGGAGTCAGAAGAACTAGAGCCTTCCTCAGGCAGCAGTTTCACACTGCTTGCCGAAGGGAGCGCTAGTAACCATGTAAAACTCTTTCTGCCTTATACCCATTCAACTTTCACCTTCTGTGGGGTGAGGTGATCAGCCTGCAACAATTAAGAGGATGACCTGGACGCTAAAATGCTCAAGGTATAATCTCAGGGGGCGGTAGTTTGAAGGAACCAGGAGGGAGAACTATCTATATCCATCTCACTCCCAGGGCATATAAAAAAAGGGAGGGGGGGGGGGGATCTAAGTGGAATAGCAGACTCACAACAGTCAGGGTTGAAGTAAATAATTATTGTTATGGTAATATTTAATAATTGTACCCATTTTGCTTATGGAAGCAAGTCACGTGTGTGACTTTCTGACCCATCTTTTGAGGGAGTTTCCGAAAACACTTTTTAGGTCAATCACATAACCCCCTCATGCCTTTGTGGCTAATGGTACTGTAAAAATGAAAGAATAACACATCTCAAAGTAACATATCAGTGCATATTCTTGAGTCCACAAATGTTGAATTTTCGAGTTCTGCGAAAAAAGAGGTTCATTTCTAAATTGATTGTATAACTCTACAGACTGTGAACAGGAGGTGAGCATGTTAGCTGGGACGCTGTATTTAGCTATATAGAGCGACAATAATTTGGTGTACCTGAATTTATCTTCCTTTAATACATACAGAGTGGAAAGGACACTCGCTGTTCAGCATGTGAGGAGAGGATCTGTGGATCCTGCTACCAGTGGCCTCTAGGATTTATTTGATATATTGATTTTCACGCATCATATCGGTAAAGGAGTGCATCCCATTTATTCTAGATGATCTGACCTCCAACAGAATGCGTTTGTTTCAGCTTCACCAATGCAAAAAAATGTGTTTCCTCACTACCTTCATCCCAAAATGTTGTTTTTATTTTTTCAACACATAAAAACTTGAACCCAATGAGCAAAAAAGTGTCATAAAACGATGAAGAGTGATTTTGTCATTAACACATTTTGACAGAAGATTTTGGACAGTGATCTATTATTATAAAATTTCTCGTTATCTAAATCTAAGAGACGAAAACAAACAGGTAATGTAGAAAATTTTGTAATTGGTCACAAATGTATTATTGTTTTTGCTTTAGTCTGCTATGCTAGTGAAAATCTAAAAATGCAACTGTGTAAATATTATGAGAAATATTTTACCTTTTAATGTAAAAATGACGATGCTGAGGATGAAGATCAGATGTGAGCTCGGCTTGCAGCATAGGGTTAGCATGTCTTTGAGAGATGGTGGTAACTTTTGTCAGATCTGGTGGTTCAGTGAAGAACTTTTCCGATAAGGGCTCAATGACATCAGATGCTACACATGGAGTAATGACAGGAAGGTTTGCTGGGTTGATGTCTTTGCCAGCTAGAGGGAGCGACGGGAGTCCAGCTCTGAAGATAAAACATGAGTACTGATCAACTACTAAAAGCAATATTGAGCCTAAACTTCAACAACCTTACAAGTCATTTAAAAATCAATCTTAACTTGAAATTTGTTGGAGCGTCTTGGAGGCAACCAAATGCTAAGGAGGAATGCCAAATTTCTTGGTTTAACAACTGCATTTTTCTGCTATTCTGTATCTGTGACAATACAGATTTTATTCCTGATGGTTTGACCAATTCTTAATTGATTCTTTTCAATGTTCAGTTTTCAAACTTCCAGTCTCACTAATAAAATTTCGACAGCTTTGGCTAATATGATGAAATATCAAGTAAATGTTCATTAAAAAAGTTCCAGTCATGCAGCACGATAGTATGAGCGAATTTTCGTAAATTATCGCATTGTGTAATGTTAAATTGTTTTCAAATTAGAGCTTTTTGAGAGCAATGAAATTGTTAACTATTAATTTTATGGCAAAAATGTATTTTAAATAATAACGTGCTATTAAAAAAAAAAAAAAAAAAAGCTTTTAGATTTTTAGCTTTTTTGCAGTTTTTGTCGATTTGTTTTTAGCAAATTTTAATGACATTCAAGTACATTTTTCAGCATAATTTTGTACATACATTTTAGAATGTTCTAGTTTATAGTTAATAAACTTTATTCGAGCAATATTCTGTGAAAAAAATATAATTTTAACAATTTTTAGCCATTTTTAGTGATTTTTTTTAGCACATTTTCTGAAATTTTACCAATTTTATGTACTCAAAAAGTGTTGGCCAACGAACTCATCCTTTCTTTAGGAAAGCTTTTTTTTTTTTGGCGCAAGAATGGAATTTTTATCTCAATCCTAGGGAGAGTTATCGTCTGGTATGACACATACACAGATACATATATATACATATGAAAAAGCGTTAAACTCTAGGATTCGTTTCAGAATGCCTCAAAAGACGGATTTCGATGAAGAAATTTTTCAAAATTTTGATTTTAAAATTTCCTGAGCCATTGCAATAGCTTCATTTTTTACGAAAATTCACTAAAATTGAAATATTAATATCGGCAATTATTTTGGAAAATCAAAAATGATCAACATTTGACAATAATAAAATAATTCAGGGCTGCATATTAAAGATTAGTAAAGAAAAGAAGGATAATTTATTTTACGCATTTTGAATTACGCACTCACGCACTTTTAGGTTCCTGACAAACGAGAAATACTGGTTGACAAAAATACAATGTGTTTATCGTTTCTTCAACGACCTTTCTGAACATCATCAAATGTTTTGACTTTATGCAGTCATTATTTTCTTATATGGATTTCAGATGTACCTACTTGACAGGTAATCAATCATTTCACTAGATTTCAACTACAGTTGCATCTTTTGGATCATTTCTAGGCCAGTCCTCTAGTTGCCATAACCATAAATAGCTAGAAACTTCTGGAATGCTTGCAAGTGGTCATTCTACACAATCCATAATTGTTGGGGGGAAATACCACCGCCAGTGTTCGATTTCTGTGATAATGTTAGAGAATAAGTTATAGGATTTATATTTCTAGTGTTACGAATAGCGAGATCGAATACAGAAATGGCTGTTGTTTTGGAAGATTAGGACACCATGCAGCAGCACGAAACCTTGGAGTCGGAGCAGAAGAAAAGCTTTTTCTAGCAGGAAATAACAGTTAATAACCACAACCCTACTTCATCAACTTATCAAAGGACAAAGAAAGCACAGGTCATCCAGAGAAATGTCTCATAATTTAAGTATATTAACTGAACTGATTACCATGCTAGTGATGACTTTGAATGACTCCATGGTTATCATGGGAACAAAATGGAAGGAATTATTTTTAGAAAAAACCTTAAATGAGAAAACTGAACTAAACGCTTCTCTTGTAACATCCATCAATTTACCTTTTTCTGGCTATCATGTTGGTCAGTCCGAATTTTTCTGAATAGCTTGAGTAGCCTCGGCGGAGAACAAATGGTTTCTTTTCTTTCTCACTTCTCTCACGCATCGCAACAATTTTGTAATGATCTAAGTAGGATGTCAACTGCTCTTGAAAGGGATTCTCCTTCACCTGGAAAGGGTATAACAACTTACAGGCATAGTAAATTAGAGTAATTTAAGTTAAACTTCATTCTCTCACATTGTTAACTGAAACAGTCACTGGGCTGTTGTTCAAAAAGGACATTTTATAGGACGAATTATTTTATGGGGTGTCGACCAGGAGAAAAATACTTTAAACAATTAAGATCATCATCCAAGCAAAGAAACATTATGTTAGCGAATTAATGAAGTTGTTCCAAAAATTTTAAAACGTAAATTTTTTATGTTTTTTTGGGTGCTCAGTCGATTGCGTTTGTCCCAGGACAACAGGATGGACGCCTGACAAAGAAAGAAAAATGTAGTAAATGTAACAATTAGAAAAAATCACATGAAATCATCAATTTGGAACAATGAAAACATTTAATTGTTTTAACCATAACTAGTAAACGTTCATAAATTTATGACCTTGTTAGTTCATAGGTATACAAGGAACGCAGGGGCAGGTAGGGGTGGATGAGAGTTACCTTCACGTATCTAAACTTTTAATGTCTACAATGAAGAGAGACCTTTCTCATTCTGGAGGAATGATGATCTTCTATATAGTTATTAATTTTTTGGGAGGAATGCCACTTTAAACTTTTTTTGAATAATTCCTACAATGTAGGTACAGCAAAGACATGCTCAAATTTTTTTCGCAATTTTTGACTTTTGTATATTGCATTGCTATGGTTCCTAGAGAAACAAGAAAAATATGTGTATCATTAGAAATTTATTTTTATTTGTTTTCCTCATCTCCCATTGATGTGAGACTTCTGACAAATCACCTCAAGCACTTACAACTATTTACCCATTTCTTGACTTTGGATCACCTCTTACGGGTTTTTAGTTGGGATTCAACCCCAATCCTTGATGTAGGTACCCATATATTCTGTGAGAATCATTCACCAACTATTCAAAATCTTCATTTTCAGAAAATTGAATTTCAGCCACCTTTCACAGATCACTAACCACGAAGAGATTGTTCGTTAACTGTTAAACTAAGCAGATTTAATCGTTGGTTCAGATCTAATGTAAATAGCTGAGTTCTTGCCTCACAAAGGCTCGCCACTCGGTAGGGTTTCCCCGAGAAGAGGATCGGAAAACTTCCCTTCACTTTTATGGCAGAGGCGCATCCAGGTATATACATCTATGGTAGATTTTGGAATGACCTGCCATAAAGACAGGATTGAATTATTGAGTTCCAACGCGTCATAATTATTATTCACCAACACTCTGCTACTATACAACGAACCTGAGTGTAAGGCGCAAGACTTGCAATATGCCAAGTTTGCCATCAATAAAACAGTACCTAGTGGAGTGTGACAGCTCCTACAAAACTTGAAACTGTGCATAAAAAACAATAAAAACCAGAAATTGAGAATCAATAATAGCACTACCTTGTATTAGGCACTACATATCAATTCCCGATTACAGGCAACCGTTACATGTTTTTTAGTGTTATAGCTGAGAGTGAGTCACATTTCTCCACTCCTGACCACATGTTTAGCCTGTCGAGTAAACTGAATGTGGACAATTGAAACATGTACCTTGTTCATACATACAAGAGTTATGTAGCAAATAGTTTAGAGGAATTTAACGAAAAACCCAAGCAAGTTAAAATTAACATTCTTCATACCAAGACAATTTTTGACAGAGTAGATGAGACTAATTCTCATTATGACAGAACAGCGCTTATCAGTTGGTCTTACAGTTCAGGTTAGGAAATTGTAGTGATATTGTGGTCAGCTGCTCTTACAGCTAAGTATGTTTTAGAGATGGGCGAAACAACTCAGATCGGAGAGAACCGTCCACTCACTTAAAAGAGAACCAGTTATTTTAAACGGCTCAGTTAGCTTTTTTTCCACTCATATGCTTTGTAGGGGTGAACCAGGCTATGGAAAAAGCGCTGTTTTGTTTCCCTCATTTTAGATGATTAATCATCATAGATCTGACAGTTAATCAATCTTCAAAAGCCAAGGAGACGCTATGTCAAAATAGTGTTTGACTTATAAAGAAGATTACGAAAAGAAGAGTCCAATTCTTCTACAGCCTATCATCACAGAAGCCGCATAGTTTTTGTTTTATTTTCAACCAAAGTTTTTTTTTCTTAATCCACAATCTGCCACCAAAAAGGCCACGTCATTGTTTTCTTAAAGTAAACCCAACTTAGAAGGAAGCTCGAAAAAGCGGAAAACAAACTTTGGTAGAAAGTTTTTAAAACCTGGATTTACCGATTTTGGCAGCTTTTCTGGGGAGTCGGTAGAGCACTCTGAAAATCCCTCACAACTCCGGTAATCATAAAGCCGGTTTCACATGGAGCGGTATGAGCGTAACAACCGGAAAGACGGAAGGCCGGAAAACCCAGTGGAGGGGGCGGCGGAATGTGGCAGGGTGTTCACATGAAGCGGCATCTCGCTAAACGGAATCATATCCCTCCTACTGAAACCCTCTCTGATCTGAAACCTCTCTTTGCGGTTATCAACATTCCTGTCCAATGAGCTTGGGCAACGCTCAACGGAACGCGGCAACGGTATACAAATTTCTACCGCCGACCGCCCATTTCGGCAACATGGCAGCCACCATCCTCAACTGTTGTCTCAACAGCCAATCACATTGCGTTCCGTCTTTCCATCTCCGGACATACCGCTCCATGTGAAATCGGCTTAAGCAAATGAGTGAAGAGGTGAAGGAGCCACTGAGTGGGGGAGTGGAGAACCGAGAACGAATGTGGGTCTGTGCTGGTTCGACATTTACCGAAAACTACTCAGAAGAACCGTGGCTCTTTTTCACTGATCATCGGCTCACTTGCTCTTCTGAGAGAACCGGCTCAGTAGTGAGCGACTCATCTCTAATATGTTCTAGTTATGAACATAATTGATAATAATTTCACACTCCTTCCAGAGCTATTTTTTAAAACAACACGAAAACAGGTTACTAGTAAATGCTCATTGTGCTCAGTTCTCATTATATCAGGGCCATAGTTTCTAGCTGCTGATAAAACAAGGTTTTTCAAAAAATTATATGGTAATTTCGGTCGTAACCAGCTGTGGAGGCCTAAACGTGTAGGGGGCACCTCGGCAAAGTATGAATTCACATATAGGGTCTCTTTTCCAGAACGAAGCTCAAAGAAGATTGTCATCTACACCACATGGCTGCCTAGTCCATAATACATAGGTACATATATTATACTAATTAAATACATTAACCACAAAGTTAGTCTCCATAATGGCATGTCGGTGGTCAAAAAGTAGTGACATCCCTTTTTCTTTCGGATGCTAGATGAATCTGCTATAATTAACATTTAATATACAATGTTATCGAAACGTAGCATCATTATAATGCTATAGATCTGAGTTTATGACAATGTTCTTAATCCTGAAACAGTTTGCATCTTACTAGTTATTAATACTAAACGATATGCATCCGTGAACATGAGTAACCAACTTACCGGCCAGTTCCCAGTAGCAGCCACTTGATCAGGGATTCCAACATCACGAGTGGTCCAGCGACAGAAGAAACAAGCGAGATAATAGTGTTTGGACGGAGTCTTGGAAAGACTGTCGTCAAGACTTCTTGTCGTAGCTCTCACGGACAAAGTATGAAAACAGTTGGGGCAGTCAAAGCAGGTAGAGCATCGATTCTTCTTCATTTTAGCTTCTGCAGAAGGCAGATGCTCCATACAATTAGAACAGTAATGCGAATCAACCTCATGACATACGCAATACCCGCACCGAAGTTTGAGGCAATGACGACAAAAATATAATTTGGAAATCGGCATCAAAGACCCACATGTGCATTCGTACCGAACGTACTCTTTTTGGATGAGGTATGACATTGCACTTGCTATGTCATTCACACAAGTTTCTAACGAGAAAATCAATTGTGAATATGAAAATCAAACTACCCAGTCTGAAGAATGCACGAAACTATACGCATCACCGGCCAACCTTCACTTGATATGATAACGTGATTTGACTTTGACGTTTCTCGGTTCCCTCACTTCATAACAAGTGATAACATGATAAGATAACTTCTTCTTCTCTTACTGCATTACCATGCGGCAGATATGAAAGTCACTGAATGTAGTCTTTGAATATATATAAGAAGATCTTACTGATACTCAATGGATGTAGTGGTATTGCCAAATTAATTTACAGGAATTAGGTAAATGATTATTTTCATGGGTAGGTAGGTCAACGTTCTAAGATTGGGTGTACGTGTGTTGCCTCCAGAATGTCTTCCCTTTGAAATAAAATGTGTGTTGTGATGGACATACTTGCTTCTCATTATCAAAGCCGCAAGGGATTTTTAGAGCGCTCTAGCGGCCTGCCAGAAAAGTTGATATTCCCTGGAAATCCGAGTTTTTTAAACTTTAAACTAGTTTTTTTTTTCGACGTTCCGTCACCATAAAAGCCACGTCATTGTTTTCATAAAGTAAATTCATTTGACGAATTCATTTGAACCACTCGAGAACTTACCACTTCAATCTTTAAATTTCTTTAAAACCGCTTCGTTATCTTTCAAAATGTGTACTATTGCAGATTTGCTCATCTTGAATTTCTCTGCGACCTGCCAAATCGAACTGCCAGTTCTTTCTCTTTCTAGCACGATTTTAAATTTTTGTTGGAGGGAGAGGCCAGTACGAGTTGTGAGAGGAGGCATGATGAACAAGAGTTCACGACCTTGAATGACGACTGTTGACCATAATGGACTAGAATCTCATCACCTCTCGCCTCAAAAAATTAAAACGAACAACTGACAAAAAACAACAAAACGTCTGCCAAGTTGGGTGAGAAGTATAGCTTTCTCACACATTGTTACATGGACGTATAGAATTAGTTGAAGAACAAAGTCCGAGTCCAATTGATTGAATGCAAAAGATAACAGTACCTAAATAATTCATGTGTATATGCGAGATCAGAGAGACAGCCTCCATCTTGTGCCCACCTGAGGTGGTTTGGGAAAAGGAAATAAAGGTTTGAAAACCTCCGTTTTTTGACAGTATACATGCTAGAATGCAAATTAGGGCTATAATTCACGTTTCCATGTGCGGAAATTGTTTGAGCTCGGCTCTTTGAGTGTATTACAGCCCCTCATTACTGCACAAAATTCAGTAGTAAAGACGGCACTTGGGAAAGTAGGGCATTATTCTAACGAAATGTCATATGAGGAGCTGAAAGTTATGACAGTGAGGCAGAATACATACCTACCATATAATAATGTTTACTTTTCTACCACAAAAATAGTCTACTTTTTACTTCTCCTCCTACTTCTGCATATTCATCCAGTTCAGTCAATAATTACCTTGTTCTCACTCCTAGTTACAACCTCATGACCTCCAAAAAGCACGCTTACTAAATTTTAAGAGTAGATAGGTAGTAATCGATAAACTCCCATTGGAACTCCGTCATTTTGATATATCAAATAAGAACAATAAAATGGATATTTAATAAGAGTAGAATGATTGTGGAAGGAATCCTCCAAAGTATTTAGTTACAATAATATAATTTAACATATGAAAAACATTTTTTCCTCTTAGTTTTTATAGCATAAAATCTAGCTAAGTGCAGGTATGGATGATTCGTCAGACCTGGCTCCCCTAACTCCATACAGGCATATGCCTTGGACAAGGGTTGATTCCTAATAGTTTCAGGAGTATCCATAAGATACTTGCATTCATGTAGGTATATATATATATGT
The DNA here is from genome assembly GCA_030762985.1 of Adelphocoris suturalis. Lineage (NCBI taxonomy): Eukaryota > Metazoa > Arthropoda > Insecta > Hemiptera > Miridae > Adelphocoris > Adelphocoris suturalis. The sequence goes on from CM061051.1 coordinate 41,862,568, forward strand.
GTGTGTGTGTGTGTGTGTTTTATCTCTTCGGAGCTCCTTCATATCCCTACCCAAGACAAGGTCATACGTCCCCATCGTGCAACCCGGGCACCCTCTGGGTGAACAGAAGGTGGCAGAATGACCCGCTGGCGATTAGGGGGGAGGATCCTGTCAACGGGTCTCCCGTCCCGTTTAATTGTCTCCCCTGTTATGGACCTAAATACGCAAGAGCCTCATAACCCCCGCCGGGCCATTGGCACGCGGGGTTCTAGGGGAGGCGCTCGGGGGGCACCCCAGGCAGGAGCATCGGTCTTCCTCTCCCTCTTCTTCATCCTCTTCTTCCTACCCTTCTTCCTCTTCTAATGCCCCTGGAGATGTTCGCCAGTGTGCCCAATGTGAGAGACCCTTCAGTTCCAAGCGTGGCTTCAGTGCCCACGTCTGGCAGAGGCATACTGTACAGGCCAACGCTGCAATTGATGTAGAGCGAGAGTGGCCTAGGTATGCTTCTGAGGATTAGCAACGAATGGCTGCAGAGGAGGCAGAGGCTGAGCGTAATCGGGTACGCAATATTAATGTATTATTGCAAGCACGTATTCCCATACGCACACTTTCTGCCATCCAATCTCTTTGCTTGAGGCCCCACTATAAGCAGCTTGTCGAGGATGCGATCCTGGCAAATAGCAGTGAAGCCTCCCCCGCATCTCCAACAGGCGTGGAACAACAGCCCGCCGTTCAGCAATCCTCCCCCAGGACCTCCGGTCTTCTTGAGGATTTGAAGACAGAAGTTTTGAGGCTCGGGGAGCAGGTAGGCCGTATTGAAGGCTATGAGAGCACCTACCTGCAGGAACTAGCGTGGCGAGCTGTTTAGAGGCCCGTTGGCTTGGAAGACTAGGTTGCAGCTAATGTACAGATGATCTTCCCACAGGTTGGGGATGCAACTGTGGAGGGGCATCAGGGAGGACATCCTCCTGTGTTGGTGCCCCGTGGAGGTTGCTAAGCAGCTAAGCAAGCAAGGAGGTGGGAATACCAGCGGATCCAGAAGTTGTGGAGGAAGCATCCGGCTCGTGTAGCTGAGGAGGTACTGGAGAGAGCTAGGGATACAAGTTTTGCCCCCACTCCAGGAGATTGTAGGATTTTGGGAGCCACTCTTGAGTGCTCCCAGCCACAACCCTGGTGTGCTGGTGCTACCCCCAGCTTCCAACAGGGATTCTTTACGCGACATTATGTGCACGCCGGTGCTTCATGACAAGGCACATAAGTGCCGTGTCAAAAACTCCACGTCTGCTGGACCTGATGGTATTTCTGCCCAATGCTGGAATACAGCCCCAAAAAGTGTCAAGCTGCTCATCCCCAACCTGTTACTTCTATCGGGAAGGCCCCCAAAAGCGTTGACCCGTGCCCGAACCAACTTCATCCCAAAGAAAGGAGGAAGTGGGCCTGGAGGCTACCGTCCGGTTTCAATATCATCAGTAGTTTTCCGCCAATTTCCAAAGATTCTGGCATCTCGCTTCCAAGTGGCTGGTGTCATAGGTGACGTCGAGAGAGCATTTTGGCCAACGAATGGCACAGCAGAGAACTTAACAGTTCTCCAAACTCTCATTTCGCTGCCCCCCATAAAGAAATGGCAGCTCTATCTTGCCGCTTCGGACGTCCCTAAGGCCTTGGACACTCTTAGCCATTTCGCCCTGACCAATAGCCTTGGTGGTGTCGGGGCACCTGCTTCCTTAATTGATTATGTTGCGGGTCTGTACCATTAAGGCGTGACGGTCCTCAAGGCAGGAGGCGAGATGTCAGGGGATGTTGTAATTGGGTGTGGAGTACGCCAGGGGGATCCTCTATCGCCACTCCTCTTCAACCTGGTCCTGGATACAGCCTTGGGTAGGCTGCCAGATGAAATAGGGTTTGATCTCGCCCCTGGGAAGCGAGTAGGTGCATTCGCTTTTGCCGATGATGCTGTCCTACTCACAGAAACCCACGATGGCTTGCAGATCCCCCTCAACGCCTTTGCTGAGCAGCTAGCCAGGTGTGGTCTAGTGGTCAACCCTTCTAAGTGTGGGTCGGTCCCATCGGGCTGCCAACATAAGGAAAAGGTGGTGGATGAGGAGTGCTTTGTCTTAGGACAGACACCCATCCTAGCCCGATCCGTGTTAGAGGTCTAGAGGTACCTTGAGGTCGACTTCATGGGTGTTGCCACTATAGCCGCACGCGGTGTAGACCTTGGTGGAGCATTACCTCGTGTCACCAAGGCTCCATTGAAGCCACAGCAGAAGCTGTGCCTCCTTCGCACGTACTTGCTTCCAAAGCTAACCTATGGGTTAGTCTTTGGCAGGCTCACTGCGGGGAGGCTGCTTGAGTTAGATCGTGAGGTTTGCTCTGCTGTGCGTTCTTGGCTAGGCTTTCCACGTGGTGTCTCAAGCGCTTACATCCACGCACCGGTCAAGGCCGGTGGGCTCGGTATTGTCTCTCTTTCTACCAACATCTCATCTTTACGCCACTAGCACCGGCTTGCATTTAGGGGCTCGAGCTGAGAGGTCACTTGCACTGCTGCTGACCTTGACTTCGTCAGGCAGCAGTTGCTGCGGTGCGACCGAGCGACACCAACTGCTTCCAAACCCAGCTCATCTGCTGAGTTCGCTGCTGCTTTGCATGAAACAGTAGATGGTTAAGACTCGGGCAGTGCTCTGAATCCTCCATTTCTTCCCAGTGGGTGGAATAGGTTTCAGAGGGCACTTGGTTTGGTGGGGGGGGTCCGCAACTACCTCCATTTTCATGCCGTACGGGTGGTTACTTTAGCCAAGTCAGTGAGGTGTTCGAGGAGTAGTTGTGGGACAGTCGACACCCTTTGCCATGCCTGTCGGGGTAAAAATGAGAATCTCAATCATGTGGTGCAGCAGTGTCCTCATACCCTCAGTGGCCACATTCTCCATCACGATGCGGTTGCCAAGCAGATAGCAGGCACTTTGTCATCCAGCGGTTGGGATGTCGAAAGGTAGAGACTGTATTACATGCCTAGTGACCAGGGCAAGAAGCCAGATATCGTTGGCATCAAGCCCGATGGGTCTGCCATAATCCTGGATGTCCAGGTTGTCAGTGGTAGCGTGGACGTGGTGCAGACCTGGCGGGCTAAGCATAGTATAGTGATAGAAATGATCTGTGACAAGTGATATCTGAGCTAAAAGGAGTGGCACCTGATAACATCAAGGTCATGGCCGCGACCGTGTCAAGGCACGGGGTGTGGTGCAGGAGTTACTCGAGTTGGGCATCTCAGTGGGAGTGCTCCGTGGTATCACCACCCGCGTCCTGAGGGGTTCTTACTTGAACTGGTGGGCATTTTATATGGGCCCTTCCTTTCATCCCACTTTCCCTTCTCTTCCTTCAGCTTCCTTGATCCCAAGGGCTGGTGTCGGGTAAACCTGGGTGCTCTCCCCATTTTTTGTGGGGAGATTTGGGGGAAAAAAAAAGTGTGTGTGTGTGTGTGTATTTACTGGAAATGAACAATTCTCATTTCAATGACAAGGAACTAAGATGGGAGGGGAATAGTGTAGAGGTGATTTTGTTTGTGAATCTGGCTGATCTTCAGTGGTCAATTTGGCTAAGGCAACTTTCACTGTAGTTGTAACCATTTCTTCAGCTTGTTATTGGTTACACTTAGGAGGGCTCAGGCTTCCCTGAAATTCTTACTCAATTATGGAATTTTCTGAGCTTGCTTTGGGGGTGGTGTAACGCCAATGTTCACTGGCTTGCCCCAAGTCACGGAGTTGAAGTCTGAGAATGCTTAGACAGCGAACATTTCAGCAAGTTTTCGGAAGTGAAGAGGAGGTCAATGTTGTCTGAAGGCTTCCTAGGGTATGTTGATTGAGTGAGTGGGGTCAAAGGTTCTCCACTCTTAAAGGCTGGAGCTGGTTTGCCCCTGCCGAGGGTGACCGTTATAAGCTTTTCACCAATTTTCAACTTGACTGTATTATTCAACCTCTGGACAATAGTGAAAGGGCCTGAATATAATGGTAAGAACACTTGGTGCATTCCTGTATCTCATAAAAACATCCCATTCACAGTATAGTTACCTACCAGGACAAAATTTCCAGTCCCTCGACAGAGATTTGTATTAAAAACTCTCTGTGCTGTAGGTAACCGTCGGAGGCACCAATTGCATTCCTGGGCCTAATAGAACAGTAGGGAGATCTGAAGTCCAATTTGTTGGTGATAAGGTAGCAGATGGTCTTTGATTTTAAGCGATTTCTACATACCAAGTAAGTAGTGCATGATCTTTTGATTCATCTTGGTTTGTAGAATGAGTTGGTGGTTGGTACCTGCCTTCCATTCATCAGGAAAGCGCAATCAATGAGAATTCCAAGAAAATGTAATTTCTTGAAGCTCTTCCAAAACCTCACGTCTTCTTTTTGTCCAAAAGTCTCAGTATGTATAGGTACCTATAACTCTTCTTATTTTCAACTACATCTGTTCTCCAAAACTAACCAGCGAATCATTGCTTTCTCATTTTCTCACTTCTTTTCCATCACACCATGACAACGTATAAACAAATTCTCAACACTACAACAAGCAAGGATAGAATCAAGGTAGCTAGAAGAGAAGGTAAGGGTCATCGAGGCAATGCCCACCCTGTGGTGACGTCATGATGCCTAGGTACTCAGTTGCCAAGAACCTGACCCTTTGCAGAATTCTTGATTTATGATGAATTTCTTACTCTCCTATCATTGTAGGTACTCCAAGTAGCTGTAACCAATATACGGTAGCTTTGGGTCGCGAGTGCTCATAGCAATGAATATATATCTGCGCAAGTACCACAGAAATTCCTAGGTACCTACTTTTACTGGGTAAAAGTAATTTTGTTTGGTATTTTTTCGCTTAATGCTGCTCGAGGATTTTAGGGAGAAAATAATTCACGAGATGTTTGTTTCAGGATTTATTCTATTGTGTTTATTTTTCAAAATAGTTCGTATCCTGTAGGTAGGTATTAAAACTATCCTATGAGTAGGTAGGTACTGTCTAAGGCATCACAATTTTACAAAGGCTTTTTGATGAAATCTTGTTAATTTTGGACATTATCCTCGTTCATACATTCTTAGTTTTCTTTTTTTCTGATTCCTGTAATTTAAGATGTGTCAAGTGAATGAATGAGCATGTCCGCGTGAAGAAATTGACGATGAAAGTTTCTATAGTTAGATAGAGATGAAGTACCT
>CM061051.1:41872747-42015247 GCA_030762985.1 Adelphocoris suturalis
GTGCCTCCACAATACTATCTATATGGTCTTTTAAAGCTCGATCCGTTGAATGGCCCTCCCGGAACCCATACTGACAACTCGAAAAAAAATTATTTGAATTGAGAAAGCCTACTAACTTGTGTTTCATTATTTTCTCAAATATCTTAGCCAGTAATGATAAAATGCTTATTGGTCGATAATTATTGGTCTCCTTTTTACTACCAGACTTGAAGATTGGGACTATGATTGCATACTTGAGCTTTTCGGGGAAAATCCCTAAACGAATGGATAGGTTAAACAAGTGCGAAAGTACTGGAGCGATGTCTCTTGGTATCTGCTTGAGTTCCTTGGCAGTAACATCATCCGCTCCACTACTTTTTTTTTCGTCTAATGTTGATATTATTTCTTCGACCTCGGCAACTGTTACTTCTCCGATGTTCATATTCCGATCATACCAAGGTACAATGCCGATGCCCATTTCCAAATCCCCTACCAGATCCATATTTTTCTTAAGCGTAGAGGGGATACTAGCAAAATAGTCGTTGAATGTTTCTGCTTTCAGTTGATCGTCCTGTATTTCCTCTCGTACAGTGACTATAGGGCCGATTTTAGATTCACTTTTAGCTCTGATTAATTTATTTACTACTTTCCAGAATTTCTTCGAATTCCCACCTGTATATGCTAATTCATTTTTATAGAATTTAGATTTCTCAAATTTTCTTTTATGGGTAATTTCTAAAACTTAGCAACTTATATTTGGTCTCTAACTCATTTATCTTCCCAAAGTTTGTCCCTTTTTGTTTTTCTTTTTTCAGAAGTTTGTGTATTTTATTTTTATTATTAACCATGTCAACAAGTTCCTGGCTTATCCACTCTGTCCTTCTACGAATACGCGAGTTTAGTTTCACACTCTTGTAGCATTCATTTTTTATTCCATTGTAAGTATAATAAAAAGCACTTAGTGCCTCGTTCACCTCTTTAGCTTCATAAACGTCTATTCACGTCGTTTTATAAATGAGATTTTTAAATTTGACTATATCTAAACTCCAAATTTCTTTTACTTTCTCTACATACACAACTAACAAATTACTAGTTGTTATAATACCTGAATGGTCGGTAATATTATTTTCATCTATATCTACACATAAGTTCATAGTAGGTATGGGTTTTTAAGTATACTTGATCCAGAGATTTTCTACTGGCAACTCTAGTAGGGTGTCTATGGCAGCAACGGAAACCGAAAGAACTAAGCACCAATCAATACATTCCCTCGAATTAGGGTCTATAATATCAATGTTTATATCGCCGAGAAAGATTGAGCTAAATTTTAATGACTGAAAAATTGGATCCATATCCCTCAAAAACATGTCCACTTTACCATTGACATCTCGGTAGCATGCCAATATTGACAAGTTCGTATTATTTGGACCCACTCTCTCAATATCCATTTTTAATATTTCAAATGTAGTAGACTTAAATTCTTGTACATTACCATTCAAATTTCTATCAATAAACGCAACTATTCCTCCTGATTTGTTCCTGGTTCTCGCACATAAATGTTTGTTATATCCTTCAATATTAAATAGATCGATTTCATCTTCCTCTATCCATACCTCGGTAAGTATAATTATATGGAATTTTTGCTGACCATCTCCTTCTAGGTGTACCAAAATATCATCAAAATTTTTGCGCATAGATCGAACATTTATGTGATAGATTGACAAAGCTTCGTAATTCTCACGAGCAATGGCCATTATTATAGTCGATAAATCACTAGAATAGTTTTATTAATGCTAACATTGGCGTTCCTGAATGTTCCTATGTTAATTTACAAATATATATAGATTATTTAATAGTGTAATAGTTATTATCTCAAAACAAACAAATTACTATTTTTTTAATATTATTTTGTAAATGTAAGAATAAGTATAATTTTTTTTGATCAGTTATCTTGATCAATTAGTTAGTTAGTTCCATAGTTATGTATAACGAAGGTTAGATTACACTCTTTTTACAGGGATCTCAGTTTTTCTTGCAACTGGTCGATTGTGGAAATGTCTTCAAATGGGGATTGTTCTTTGATTTTTATGAAGATCCTTCCTTTTCTGACTTGAGTACTATGAATTTTTCCTTCGCGTTTCAATTTAGAGCATTGTCTTCGTAATTCGGCAGTAGCTGGTATAAGATGATCGTTGAAGTATATGTTTGAATCGGGATTCTCCCCGGTTGCAACAAGATTCCCGAGAGCTGCCAAACGTGGTTTACTTTTTCTTGCTGCAACAATGAGATCGTTGCGTTTCTTCTGCGTTACGAACTGGACCAATATAGGTCGGGGTTGATTAGATTTACTAGGTATTCTGAATACGTCGTCGAGATTTAAGTCCGTATCTAAATCCACGCCGATCCCTTTGGAAAGCTCGGTTAGTATTTTGCGCAGATCTTCGGATTTCGTCTCAGGGATTCCGTTGATAACTATATTCTTATTACGGCTTTGCTGGTTTAAGTTTTTTATTTCTTCCTCTAGACGTCTATTCTGGATTCTCAATTCGTTATTTTCGGCCTTTAATTCCACGACTTCATTTTTTGTTTCTTGAAGTTGCTTCTCAATATTGCTCAATTGCCTTGTTGTTTCATTATGTTTTGTATTTATTAATTCAGTGAGAAATTTTTTTAGTTGTTCAATTTCAGACATGTTATTTTCCGATTGATTTTCATTCAAATTTACAGATAATGGGTGGCTCTGTGAGTACTTAGATGGTAATATATCTTGTTTGATTGGTGCTACCTCTTCCTTACTTCCTGTCACTGGAGAATTTGGTTTACTTTTGTGATTCGGGCGCTTTGATCTATGTTTGGGACATATCCAACTTTTTCTCTGGGCCTCACTCCACTGATACCATGTACGCTCCACAACAGTTGTACATTTGAAATGATAAACACATCCGTCTGCCTTACTACAAATCGCGAAGCTTCCCTCAGTTCTGAGTAGCAATCCACAGTTTGCACATGACATAGTGGCTCATTTTGATGCAGAATATGAGAGCAGGGAGATTGGAAAGGACACGATTGTATGGTGATAATTAGGAGGATTAACGGGCTCAGCGGCTCCAGGTGGTTATGCAACACCGCAACTCTTATCTGTGTAGCTTGTCAGACGATTCTTAGGCGCACTCTTATGTACTGATTGATTTTAATTATGCTCAATACCAAGAGATGTCGACACACATATGAGAGCGACGATCAAGGCGGGCAATCTCCAGCTAGTTAGTAGTTGTCATCAACACCCATAGATTGCATTAACGCATGCTCCAGCTGACGATCCTTAGTTATCAATACGTCCCACTGATAACGCAATGTGCTACCAATTTTAGGCAATTTTAAAAATATGGTATCTAATATCTTCGCAGCTTGGATTATTGGGTTAGTTACACATGAAATAATCGGTCTAGTACTCAACTTCTCGTAGAAGGTTTGGTTGCACAAGTGAGAGACGTCTGGAAATCAAACTAACCTCAATACACAGATGCCACAGAAAATATGGAAAAACAAACTCACATCGGTTCTGATCAGTAAATCCCAGATTACAGCATGAAGTGGGCGATCTAGTTTACCACGAGAAACTGAACTTAAATGAACACATCAACTTTTTCCACTAGGCTAAGGGTTTGAAGCAAGAGCAATTGTTACCGTCACAGCGACAACACACACACACATTTTTTTTTTTTTTTTTTTTTTTTTTTTTTTTTTTTTTTTTTTTTTTTTTTTTTTTTTTTTTTTTTTTGTGAGAGTTATTTTCCTGGAGCGTAACATTAAGAACAAAGAATAACTATCAGGCATACGAAAATTCTTAGGAACTTAATTTACACACACACACACACACACACACACACACACACACACACACACACACACACACACACACACACACACACACACACACACACACACACACCACACACACACACACACACACACACACACACACACACACACACACACACACACAACACACACACACACACACACACACACACACACACACACACACACACACACACACCACACACACACACACACACACACACACACACACACACACACACACACACACACACACACACACACACACACACACACACACACACACACACACACACACACACACACACACACACACACACACACACACACACACACACACACACACACACACACACACACACACACACACACACAACACACACACACACACACACACACACACACACACACACACACACACACACACACCACACACACACACACACACACACACACACACACACACACACACACACACACACACACACACACACACACACACACACACACACACACACACACACACACACACACACACACACACACACACACACACACACACACATATATATATATATATATATATATATATATATATATACCGTAAACCGGGGTGACTTGGGTACGGTTTTTGATGTTTTTTGACTTTTTCAACCTTACTGAGCAGGATTGTCGCTCTGATCGTATTCGTTTCAAAAACTACATCTATCAACAAGCTTTTCTACGATTTCAAATATTTTTTTAGGTTGAGGATTAGTGGAGTAATTAATCCTCAATGTTGTACTAGTCTCACCCCGTGTTTTGGGGTGAGATTGGTACACTGACTTTTTCAGGTCATATATCCTATCAGAAACGCTTTGTACCATTGTCACCTCTCCCAATCGAAGCAAGAACTTTTTTAAAAGGTGTTAGAGCTCATAAAAGTTGAAAAAATATAAACAAATCGGAAAATGAAAAAAAAAAAAAAAAAAATGACATTCTATCCACAATTTAGGATTATACAGGGTCATAATGAATGAGCGTGAGTGTGAACAAGGTAAGTATAAAACTATTTTTATTTACAATCTGTTCAATATCTAGCTCCTATTGACTAGTAAAACAAAGGTTGCATCCCCAGGAACAAGTAAAACAAAGGGTTGCCACCCCAGAAACAAATAAAACAATGGGGCTACCCCAATTAAACAACGAACCATTAAAACATTAAATCAATGGGTCGCTACTCCAGGAACAATTAAAACAATGGGTTGCTTCCCCAGGAACAATCAAAACAATGGGTTGCTACCCCAGGAACAATTAAAACAATGGTTTGCTACCCCAGTTACAAAAAATTGTTTGAAAATATTTAAATCAAATTGAAATCCGCTGGGAAAATGTCACACACCCGGTGTACCATTCTCACCACATGGAAGGCAGGCGTTTTAGTTTATCGAACAAAGAAAATCACTAAGTAACAATTTTTGAGCAGTTCTAACGCGTACATATATATATATATATATATATATATATATATATATATATTTATATACACATACGAAAAAGTGGTAAACTCTAATTCGTTTCAGGATGTCTCAAAACGGATTTCAATTAAGAAAATTTTCAGAAATTTTGATTTTGAAATTTTTGGAGCCATTGCAATTGCTTTATTTTTTACGAAAGTTCGCTAAGACTCCCAAAAAAGTTCTAGTAATGCAGCATGATCGTATAAGAGAATTTTCGTAAATTAACGTTCTATACTATGTTACATTGTTTTGAAAACTAAGGACTTTGAGGGAAAAAAAATGTTAACTACCAACTTCATGGCAAAAACAATCTTTCCAAATAATTTTCTGCGATTCAAAAAGAGATTTTGGATTTTAAACTTTTCTGGAGTTTTTATCGATTTTTTTAGAAAATTTTAATGAATTTCAAGTACATTTTACATCATAATTTTGTACATCAATTTTTGAATGTTCCATTTTATAGTTATTAAACTTTATTTGAGCAATATTCTGCTTAAAAACTATATAAAGCTAACGGTTTTTACCTGTTTTTAGTTATTTTTTGATGGAAAGCTTGATTTTTTGGCGCAAGAACGGAGTTTTATCTCAATCCTTAGGGAGAGGATTGAGAAGGACACACACACACACTCACATACATGCATATCTATAAATACATACGGATAAGTGTTAAACTCTAGGATTCGTTTTAGAATGTCTCAAAACGGATTTCAATGAAGAAAAGTTTCGAAAATTTTGATTTTAAAATTTTCCGAGCCTTTGCAATAGCTTCATTTCCCACAAAAATTCGCTAAAAGAGCTAAAATTGGTAGGGACAGTGCCCATTTTTGATGTAAAACTAAAAGATTTCAAGATAAAGTGAATCATGATTCATGTTTGTTGAAATCATCTCAGTTCGTTGAGAATAGAAATAATTGTATTTACTTCTCCGTGAATTCGTATGGGAATATTTCAGTTTAAACAATTATTCATTGATTTATTTGTTTTGGTCTGTTCCTACTTATTTAGAACTGGAATGTAGTTTATTTCTAAATTCATATGAAGATCGTTTGAAGTTGAAGTTTTGTTTGGAGCTTTGTTTAAATTTTACTAAAGCCTGTGTTGTATATTTTAGTTTTTTAAGCAACCATTCCTTCCTTCTTTTGTCTTGTTTATTTTATGATTTAAATCATTCGCTTGAAGTGATACTTTGGTGATATTTTTTACATTCAATAGATGAAGCTCGTTTGAAGTAAAAGTTTTGTTTAAATTTCGTTAGTGTAGGTCGTACATTTTGAGATTGCAAAGTACCTACACAAGTTATTTAAGAACCGGAGGGCTAATTTGAGTGCATTTATAGCCTTTATTTGTCTTTTATCATTACAAGGTTCCTTAATTCAGTAAGACTGAGGTAAGACTAAGAAGAAATTGAAATTTCATATAAAATAACTGAAATAAGACAGAAAAAAAGCTCCGAGTTAAAATTTTCTAAATAGGTAACCATTGTTAAATTTGCAATGCAACATTTAGTGTCAATTAATGACCATTTTGTTAGATTTCTGAGTGTTCTACGGTCACCTCCTTGTCAGTGTATTACCATAAATCAGTAGGCAGGGACGTGACGACACTAACATGTCAAACGTTTTTTTAAATTGCTCTTATCTCCTGTTTTGATAACAATTAAGCCTGCAAAATTTGTACACTCTTTACCTCCTATGAACAAAATAGAACAAAAAATTCATCAAAATTCCTGCCTCCTTTAAACGTAGGATGACCCATTCCGTGCTCTGGACTACATGTTACGGCGAGGACCATCTCAAAAAATAGAAGGGGGTGAATTTGAAGAGGTAATAAAGATAAATCGTTAGGTAGGTACACCCACCAATCTCACCAATGTCTCTATTCACCAATGTCATCTGACTTTCGAGATTTTTTATTCTCATTTATTTATTTCATGTTTGATCCATATTCAGTCCAATTATGCTACGAATTCGGAATTCATCCCCCCCCCCCCCCTTTTGGTCTATTATTTCCAATAATAAGCCTATGTGATCGTATAGCAAAAATTTTTATAACCCCCCCTCAAACTTTGTCACTTTACGTTTCAAGGTGCGTAGAATCCAAATTTGAAATGTCCGTCCGCCGTTCGCCGTCCGGGCCATAAAAGGCCTTAGAATTGACTTAAAAATCTGTTCTTTCGCACATACCTAGACTCCACTTGGAGTCTAGTTGGTCCTAACTTCTCGCCAGCTCGATCGCTCCACACCCATGGGTGCTATGAGCCAAAAATAGTTGAAAAAGTGTCTTTTTTGTTGTTGTATATTTCAAGTTGTATAGAAATTGGAGATTTATGAGTGAAAAGAAAATGTTAGCTATTAATTTTATGGAAAAAAAAGTATTCTAAATGATACTCTTCTATTCAAGAAGAGATTTTGGATTTTAGGCTATTTTTTGCAATTTTATAGATTTTTTAAAACAAAATTTAATGAAGTTCAAGTTTTTAACATAATTTCGTACATAAATTGTTGAATATTCTATTATTTCATAGTTGATAAACTTTATTTGACCAATCTTATGCTAAAAATATCAATTTAACAATTCTTAGCCATTTTCAATGATTTTGTCAGCACATTTTTTGAAATTTGACCAATTAAATGATATCAATATACAGTATAGGTATAACACTTTTATGTATTGGAAAGATGACTTGGTAATAAATTGTTATGTTTATCAACTGTATTAAAATGCGTAAAATTGTGAGATTCCGCTGCTGTAATGGATTGAACACATTTGTGAGGTCCGAAGCTCCGAGTTCCGATTCTAAATATATTATAAGCGGCGTTTAATAATAATGGACCAGAGATCTACGTAGAAGGGCTGTCAAATGCATAAATAATAAACCTTTGTGTAATAATTTGCAGCGTTTTTTTTAAGTAGGGGGTTTCAGTTTTGATGACGGATGTATGGGGAGGGGTAGTGAATAAACTATAGCACAATAATTCTCAAGGTATTTTCGTAATAATATGTTTGTTTGATTATTTTTATTACTTTTCTCTGAATATTAGATGTTGTTTCTCCGTGAAACCTTCTCAATAAATTAATTTTTCGTAGTAATAATGGGGTAGGGAGTACCGATATATCGTAATATTTCCAACCTATCTCCGTGAATCTTTCTTTGATTTTGCAATCTATTCATCAATATTGATTAATGGAGGGGGGAGGGAGTGGCTCGGTGTATATTCTTTGTTGGGTTATAGTAAGGGGTTAGTTAGTACATCCAGTAAAATCTTCTCACCCAAATGATTTAGATAGGCTTACTCACAATTTAGTTAACTGTATTATTGGAGGGACCTTAATTATTCATGACGCACCCCTTTACAGCCAGTGAATCTGTAAATTGAGGATGTTTTAAATTTACTTCAACAAACCAGATCTACGGGCGCCCTATAACTAGAATACCCTCCATGGGGAGGAGGGTCTGGGGGTCCACCCCGTAAAAGTTTGAATTTTTTACCCTTTAAAAGTTTGTTTTTTAGCCTATTTCATCCATTCAAACATTGGTTTATTAAGAGCTTCGTATCAAACTAAAAATATGTAATATTCATTAAAGAATGTGGCCTAAGAATTACATGACAAAATAATTTCAAGAAGTTTATTAGGTACCTACCTACATACACAGAAAGAATAGGTATGTACCTTTTGCACGAACAAACTGAACTTCACGAACTACAGGTAAGTTTTTATAGTCAAATAAACATACATTAATTTTCCACCCTATAACGTATTTATTGCCATCTTATAAGTAGACGCAACACCTAGGTAAGTACATCATAGGTAGGCACGTGTTCTACCATTTTTGGAATCTATATAAAGTACCTACCTATCATGCAACGTAGGATAACGGACAAATTCTGGTACTTTTCCGTTATCCCCCCCCCCCCCCCCCCCCCAGTCAGTTTGTCTTCAACACGCCCGACCAATGTTTCTAGGTATTACTACTTCTTACTTATATTATGTTATGTTATGTCTTTTTAAGATGCGAGCTTGCGAGCATCCAGACCGCCAAAGTATTCACATCATTCTGATCTAATTGTGCGAATTCATGTGGAGGCAATCAAACCACAACCACGCCAATTTGTTTCAACAAATCCTCACCAACATCGGCAACTTCTGAAAACACGGTAATTCTTTTTTTCCTTCTTTTAGCGAATTTTTGAAGAAAATTAAGCTATTGCTCTCGCCTCAAAATTTGTAGAATGTGAATTTTTGAAAAAAATTTATGCAGAAATCTGTTTCAGGCTATTCTGAATCATATTCTGAAGTTAAACGCATTTTTTAATGTAGTATATATGTATGTATGTAGGTATATATGTATATATATGTATGTATGTATATGTATGTGTCATTCCAGACGATAACTGTCCGTAGAATTGTACTAGAAACTTCAAGCAAATTTTAAAATGTTAAGGACACAAAACGAAAGTTCAAGTTCGTTGGCCAGCATGATCGGATTACATCTTCGGGTTGAAATTTTCAAAAATGTAGTCAAAAATTTCAAAATAGCCTGTTTTTTGCGATTTGTTGTGCGAAATATTTTTTTTCAGCATACTAACATGTGGTATATTCGGAATCAGCGTAAAATTTCCTATAAAAATATGTATCAAGTTTTCAAAAACTTCAAAGTTGAAAAATCAGTCAAAAATCGAAATAATGCCGTTCGCTAGTTGTAAAAATCTACACGATCAATAGCGACTGAAATGTCGAAGATTTCTTCAAAAATTCGCTCATGGGGTCATGCTGCATGACTGGACTTTTTTAAATAATATAATTTCTTCCCACAGCTTGAAATGGTCACCAATTCTACGTAAATAATTAGGTAATCTAAGTAAGAAGGAATGCCCAGAAACATCGGGCGGGCGTGTTGAAGACAAATTTACTGGGGGGGGGGGGGGGGGGGGTTATAACGGAAAAGTACCCAAATTCTGAAGGGGACGTTCAAATCTTATTTTCCTGGTCGATAATGAAGGTTCATTGGATATAATTTACCGAAACCGAATCGGTATAATATGAAAATTCCGTTAGATATTTTGAATGTTGTTAAGTTTTAATCATTGTCCGTAGATGAATTAAAAAAAAAAACCTTAGAAGTCGAGATATTTCGTGGTTTTGGTCACACTGATTACGGATGAAAGGTCAATTTGGAGCATTGCGGAGTTTTAGTTATGTTGTATTGGACACACTGGAAAGAGCACTGAAAGCCGGTAGAAATTATTTCAGCTGTAATTTTATTTATCGTTTTCAAACAAATAGACGATAAAATGCTTCAAAATATAACACCTTAACCATTGGGTAGCTAGGTTAATTGAAAAACCGATCTAATGTACACTAAATCCCGGGAATTGTCTACTGGAGCCGCTCAGTGAGCCATCCTCCAAGCTAAGATGGCATTGACTGTGTCGTCACTCCAAGGTTGCATGTAACGCGCTCTCCCATTGGCTGATGATTTGGGAAGACCTGAGTATGAGCCAATCGGAGCGCTCGACACAGTTTTTTTAGTTACCTAATCGCACGATATCTGTTGAGTTGTTCCCTACTCCGAACTCAGTCTTTCGTCGACCCTCCGACTCCATTTCATTTCGTTTCGACTCCGGTCAGACCTCGTTCGCAAACCGCACCCCAACCCAAAACTTCCAGCAGAATGGCCGATGACACTCCAATCTACGGACCCTTTTTCGGAGTCATGGGTGCCGCTTCAGCTATGATATTCAGTGGTAAATATCCCTTACGTCTACGTTGCATGTCGCTGATCTATTTTCAAACCTACACCCCCCTCAGCACCAACTATATTAGTGACAACACCCTGCCGTAGGTTTTTCAGCCAAATAAACATTGTATTTTAAGGAATAACACGCCCACATAACTTTTCTTTGTAAATGTAACTTATTATCGTCATAATTTGCATCATGTAGCGCTGTATTGATTTTTTGAATGCGCTGGTTGACCTCTTGCCGGACTCGTTCA
This sequence comes from Adelphocoris suturalis, assembly GCA_030762985.1. NCBI lineage: Eukaryota > Metazoa > Arthropoda > Insecta > Hemiptera > Miridae > Adelphocoris > Adelphocoris suturalis. Next base: position 41,884,084 of record CM061051.1, read on the forward strand.
CTACGAAATACCTACTTGCGCACTTCACCTCACTATGTGTCTATTTTACAACCTCAGCATGAGGTATAATATATAATCTCGCATAATTCTATCCCGCAAGAACGTTCGTTTTTATTATCGAAACTATGAGAAGGTTGATGCAATGTTTCTGTAATAAACTTGACAATATTCACCCACCCTACTTGGATAAAACCGTGCTTTGATTTTCTCTTTACGTTGGATCTATTCTATATCAATGGCTCGAATATTCTCATCGTACCTACTTTGTTTTGATTTTATTATCTGTGCGGTGCTTGATGATTCCAAAACGAACTACTGATAGCTACCTACCTATGGGTGGTTCTCTTCACACAACTGTACCGATTCACTATAAGTTTTCCCCCTGACTTCGAATACGTTCCAATATCTTACATCACTGCACACGTCGTGCCATTTAACGTTTTTAAACGTAGTTGGGATATTTTGTTTAGTTTTACCTGACTACAAACAACAGTTTGACATATGGCGGCTACGCCCACTTTTGGGTACCGCACGCCTAGATGTTCCCAGACCCCCCTCATCTTGTTGATTTCAGTTAATTTCTTCATTATATCGTTCCTTATTCTACATTATATTGAATTTAGTTCACTTCTAAACGTTTCTAATTGCCGACTATGTTTTGTGATAGACTTGGTAGATATCGACAACTTAACCTCAGTTAGGCATTCAGCTCATATTCGATACTTACCTACTTACGTATTATTTGAAATCGTGTAAAAGTTTTTGATGACATTCTATTAGTTTTGATTTGTATTTTGACGGTGATTTTCCATGTTATTTCTATTATTTTTATTTCTTCAAGGTCTTATATTTCTCAAGGTGTATCCTATCCTTGAGATTTTCTTAATTTCTCGTTTAGTTTTCAAGCTTCATTACCTACACGATTATTCACCAATCGAAGTTTTGAAATTGCCTTTCATTATTTATCACGGTATCAGCTGAAATACACTAAAATGAGAACTTGGTTGCCGGGGTTACGGTGGGCGCCCATTGAAAAGTGGGCGTATCCACTTCACGAGTCACATGGACCTGTCGTATATACACTACATTCTCTTAACATGGGATAACTTTGTTGACATTTATACGTTCATTTTACATCTATTCACCCGATTTCATGTCTAGATTGAATGAATAATCGGTATTAAGTTGGTTTTGGAATCATTCAATTCTAACCTCCAAGCCCCCTTGTATAACAGGTTTTTCCATCCCGTCAGTCTCGACCAAGAGCCTACCCAGCCTTTATAAAACGGGTTGGAAGTTTTATACGTTTCACGCCAGACCTACCTATGTGCTGATATTTATATTTAATACGTATTTTTTCCGACTTCCGATCTGATAGGTACCCGCTCACGCCCCTTTTTTAAAAACCCTCATCAGGATCTCTCAGTTGATTTTAATACTTACATGAATAAATTGAGCGGAATAGACCATTGGAAATTTGTATAAATTCTTCTTTCCTCGGAAACATGTCATTTTTCACTTGGTACATGAAATGACAGGTACTTAGTGCGTTTACTGATATATATCATTACTAATTTCTCGCAAGTGCAGAGTTGTTTCAAACCTAAAAAAATACAATATTAAGTACCTATATGTCACAGTTGGATGATGTTTCCAAGAATCTCAAGAATGTTACTGAAAATGGCAACTTAGTTGAATGGACCTTGGCATAGATTTAAAAAAATCGGCGTGCCACAAAAGTAAACCTCTTTCTTTACTCAGTTTTGGATATTTTTAAGAGCAACTTTGAAGCTTAGGATGTCATTTTGGTGACAAATAACTATCTCGAAATCTAATTATTACAAAATATCAATTTTGTTTTTCGAAATCAGTAAGAAACGGAGAAATATCCTGGGTCGCGCGAACCGTGGATAGTATTTTTGGAAATTCTGATTTATTTCTTTTTCTTTTCCATTTTTTGATCTACAAGCTCATTAGTAGAGCCACGCCCCCTTTGGAGCCTAACAGGGTTTATTTGCACTTAGTCAATGCCTACAGGTTTCCCGAAAGCACATCCTACTGGAAAATAGGAGCCCAAAAGCCAATCTAGCTCGTAGCCATCCTCTTACAATGCTTCTTATGCTGCTTCTCTTATGCTCTTGTTCTTCAGAACATCCGATAGTCTTCCTACCAGGACTTTTGTGAATGGGCTTTAGGAGCCTTCATATAGCATCTACCGAACAAACGATTATATAAGCATCTGCCGAAGGTTATATAATCGAGTAATAATCTTGATAGTTCGGAAATCCAAATTATTGTTTGAGAAAAGGTTGACACTGGTTCCTTAGGACGATGGTGTCCTTGCGTATACCTCCCCCTCCCCCTCCCACTAACAGCTAGAAGAAGGTACACGCCCATGAATGTTATTAAACTCCACGGTTTAATACATTAGAGCGATTTTTCTTTCACCAACGTCCGTCTTTGGTTAACTCGTCCGTCGAAACTAAACGATTTGTCTACTAAAGCTGATTAGCTTAACACTCAACCCTCAAGGTGTTAATAAGAGGTTAACGGATGATCATCATCATATTGTCAGTGTACTGAGCCTTCGATTTCCACATTTTAATTACCAAAAATATTTAACGATTTTGAAAATTCAAGTTCAAAATGGGGAACTTTCATGTGTCGGAATTTCATAATTTTGACCTCAGATTCGGATTCAGCGCACTTGAAAACCTACTAGTGGCAATTTTCAGCAGAAAATACCGTTTAGTTTGGCTAATAAAGGGATAGGAAAATCGCGTGTGACGTAGTAGTGCAAGGGAGTTGTGGGTTCCCCCCAGGCAAGCGGGGACCGTGACGTCATCGTGCAAATGAATTTCAAGAGGCTTACTACTGGTCAGATACCCATCATATAACACCTTTTTGGAAAGCTCTCACAATGATCTCGCTATATATCGAATAAGAAATAACCATGAAAATTTCCCTATTGTTTCAAGAACGGTCACAAGTAACTTGAGAAAAAGAATGTTCATAGACTCACATAACCTCGTCCTCTCCCATTGACGAGCTTTTTGTGTGTTGTGATTGAGTGGAGTTCTGCAACTTGCTTTGTTTTGTCATTGTAAATATTACTCAAGTTATAATGAAGACCGCGAGTCATAAGGAAAATAATTATTCATGGCAGCTAGATGGAAAGGCGTTGTCAAAATGCTTTGACTTGCCCTGCATAAATTAGTTCTACCTATCCAAGTTTGATTACCTACCCGATTTATGGGTTTCCTATTGAGTCATAAGTGATTCGTACCTATGTATTTACTTATCGGGTGAGATTCGCATGTTTCTGTGTTGCAACCCATGTACAAATCTCTTTGTAGAAAGATATTTCTGTTTCATTTCACATTATTTTACTCCTCGGGGTTCCCATTGGAAAATATTATCAAGTGTGGTGGCTTTTACTATGCCTCATTTAAAGGCCTTTTGTATGAATAATCCCTGTGTTTGAAGGTTTGAACTTGAAATAAATAAATTAGTCACGATTACTAAGAAACGGCTGTCGTTTATGATTCCACGCCCTGGGGAACCACAGTTTTTCCAACATGGATACATTTTCCAAGATTCTTGGAATGAACATGGAACACAATTAAAGATTTCTGCATAAACCTTAAATATGATTTTACGTAATGGAAGATAAGTTCTTAACGCCGCTCTTAATCCCCTATCTCCCGTTACCATTCGATTAAGTTGACGGGACATATTGTATGAAATATCGATATATATCGGTAAAAGTGGCCCTTGGTCGGTACATAATCATACCATTCATTTATTTAATGGGCCCAATGTAAAAACGATACAAAACATATTCCAAGTTAGAATCCAGAAAAAACAGTACTTGAGTACTAATTATTATCATTTTAAAATGATAAAAGATCTTACATCTAGTCTCAGTTGTATTATTTTATTTTTGGGGTTTTTTAATCCACTTTGGGGGCTAAACAGTGGTCATCACTGTACCCCTCATTTTTCCCCCCTCCAAGTTTCCAGTGGAGTCCATGATGATGCTCCTTGTTAGTCAAAGATGGCAACATGGCTCCTCTTAGAATCGTGCCACTTCCAGTGTCCCTTAAGACACCTTGTTCAATGCCGCTAATGACCCTTCTGGTTGCGATGCGGCTTAAACCTTAATTTAAAAAAAAAATCCAATTAATACTGCCCACCTCCTTGGCAAGATTTATACTGTCCACCTCCTTGGCGAGATTTATACTGCCCACCTCCTTGGCGAGATTTATTCTGACAGAGCGCCCATTGCGGCCTGACGGGAGCGCAGGCAAAGACACTAACACACTTTCGCAATTTAAACGAATATGGTTCTAAATTTTGGAAAACTAAGGTTTTTACACATTATTTCGGAGATCCAGATTTTGAATTTGAGTACCAATATGTTAGGGTTCTGTTGAGCCGAAACTGGCGAAATTTTGTTAATATATATGATTGTCCTCCGATCTCATTCTTTTGTTTAAAAAAGTATGCTGTATTTTTGCGAATGAACGGGTTTTAAAAAATCTCGATTCTAGATCATCTGGAAAATATATGACATACGAAAAATGTAGAAATTCAGGAATAGTTTCAAAATTTTCCAACACGGATTTTAACGAAGAACATTTCTGAAAAAATATTTCTCTACAATTCAGGACTCACAAAAAAGCTTATTTATTTTGTTGGGAAATTCGCCACAACTTATTGGTGGAAAAATAGCTGCCACCACCCTACATGTATTTGCTCTCAACCCTACAAGACAACATTTATGTTGAGCGGCAATCCGACATTTGGATTTTTCTCTGCCTATCGAACTAATTTGGGTTGTTGCTTTTTTTAAATTCCCCATAATCGAAGTTCTCATTCGCTTCGAATTTACATTTCACACTTACATACTTCCCTGGCCGATTCTGGTCACTTGGTCTTTCTGTGCCCGCGGATAGTTGCCACGCGTGTAATTCTCCTGATTGTCGCCCGATTTTGATGAAATTCCCAAGTATTGAACGGGTCAGCCTCTAGGCGGACCCCTATGAGTTGAATCGTAGTCGGATCAATTACTACCCAATTCGCATGGGAAAATCTGACCTCGCCAATGTAAAACCTGCCACTCGTTTTATATCCACAACATTACATCCGATTCTTATGAGATTTTCTGGGACAATTAGGTATTTGGAATTTTCTAAATCTACCTGAGAACTCGCATGTTTGTTTTATTTTTTTAATGAACGCAGGTGAAATTCAAAGAATACAGCTACACCAACCGCACTGTTCTACAATAAGTAGTTTTCTTTCTATGATTTTTCAAAGTTTTGGCGAAAAATGAAACCACTCACCGTAGGAAAGTAAGATGGTGTTGAAATTCTCGGAATGAAATCTACCTTCATTTAAAAATAGTAAACGCAACATTTTCAGACCAATTACTACTCCCTCATTGGGGAATAACGATTTCTCCATTTGTTTTCCTGAATTTGTTACACCGTGTATAACTAATATGTGAAGCCGTGTATAAAATATGGTAGTTATCGAGCTACAAGGTAACACTGGGGCGATGTGGAACATGGATTAGTTAAGCTTATTTTTATCTGAAAGCTCATGTTTCACCTCTACATGTACGACTTTTTCTATGTTCCATCCTATAGTACTTTGGCTTCTAGATATGTTATTTATAGGTGAAATCAATCTATCTTTGTAATACACATTAAAAATTATGCAAAGTGACTCACAATTTGATTAGGTACTTCTGATATTTTAAGGTCCCTAATATTAGTCCCCTTCATGAGAGAGCGACATTATTGAACTGATTGTGTTGTTTCTTTAAGAGGCTTCAATTCCGCCTTGCAGAAATTTACTAAAACCTTGACAAATGGCTAAAAATACGTTTTTTTAAGCCAATTTCAGCATTGAACGAATTTTCCTGGGCATGATGGGTATTGGATAACGTAATTATGCCTCTTGAAGAAGAAATTCCCGTAAATTTAATCAAAATTCCTCGATCTATTTTGGAAAAATTCCCAAATAAAACCAGAAATAGGGGTAATAACCACTTTTTTCCACATACCCCAATCTTTCCACTCCATTCTAATGAACTAATTTTCTCGGGGTGTCTGCCGCCAAAATTTCATTTTTTGAATGTTGAATCGAAAGGTCACACGTCTGCATGAGCCACATAATTTTCAGGAAACGTATAAATATGGGTTCAGAATTTTATTTTAATTTTTTGGCTAATTGCATTATTATTATTTTAACCTTTCTCGTCAAGTAAACAAAGTAAAAATATATGATGAAACTGATTTTCTGTATATTCTTTTGTCTAGTTGAGGAAGTAGAAAGATCAGCTTAAATTCTGGCATCACCTTCATATTCAGCTTGAAAAACGAAGCATTCTCAAAATTTCGTACAACTAGTAATGAAAGTGGAATCGCCTCGTTGTCTCCTCAATACCAATACCGTCTCGATGTCTCCTCAATGGATGATCGAAGAATATGACGTCAACATTTTACATGGGGGGGGGGGGGGGGGGCATAGGACTTATAGGACATTTAATATTTCTTATAAATTTCAAAGCATATGGGAAGAGCCCATTATTTTTACATCATAATCAACGTGGCTTAATAGGTGGAACTGTGTAATTTTCTATTATCATCTTGGATTACGTCCCACAAAAAAAAAGTCCAGTCATGCAGCATGACCCCATGAGCGAATTTTTGAAGAAATCTTCAATTATTTCAATTTTTGACTGATTTTTCAACTTTAAAATTTTTGAAAACTTGATACATATTCTTATAGGAAATTTTACGCTGATTCCGAATATACCAAATGTTAGTATGCTGAAAAAATTATTTCGCACAACAAATCGCAAAAAACAGGCTATTTTTAAATTTTTGACTACATTTTTGAAAATTTCAACTCGAAGATGTTATCCGATCATGCTGGCCAACGAACTTGAACTTTCGTGTCCTTAACATTTTAAAATTTATTTGAAGTTTCTAGCATAATTCTACGGACAGTTATCGTCTGGAATGACACATACATACATATATACATAGATACATACATACGTAAAAAAATGCGTTAAACTATGATTCAGAATAGCCTGAAACGGATTGCTGCATAAAATTTTTTCAAAAAATCACATTCTACAAATTTTGAGGCGAGAGCAATAGCTTAATTTTCTTCAAAAATTCGCTTAAAAAAAAGCAATAATAGGTTTTCAAATATTTTTGAATTTACATTGATAGGGTCACCAGACTTCAAGTACACTCTCAGTCAGTCCCGCCAAGCGTCTAAAAGAGGCCTCCCTACGAACTGCTAGCAAACATTTTCTCGAGACAGTGGTTTATCGTTTCAAGTAATTATTACTGGGAATGTCATTTTGCATAATAATGGTGCATCAATGGAGCTGGCGTTGGGGCTTTCCTCTTAGCAGTTGGGTAATGTGGCTTACCCGCTTGTTTTACAGTTTTGTTGAAAGCAGATGATATTCCAAGAATATAGACACCAACCGCAATATTCTTCGATACGTAGTTTTCTTCCTATGATTTTGCAATTTTTTGGCAACACGCCACTACGTCATTGCATACTTCCCTGCCCAATGTTATCTCTAGAGACGAGATTTTACATATTTTGCATATTCAGTTTTTAGGCTCTGAATGTTCATAGGAATCCCTTTTGGGGAGTTTTAAGCGGTTTGCAACCATTTAAACGCAATTAAATTTCACATATTTTTGCATATTTGGTACCAAAAAGCATATTTTTAGGTTTTCGAATATTTGGATAGTTTCAAGGGAAAAAAATCGCCGGGAAATTATTTTTGTGAAACTGCTGGATGCTTCCTGTGAACTAAGAATAGCTGCATTGCATACCTCCCTAATTTACATGAATATCTATCAGACCCCTCGTACCATCTAAATCTCGCCTGCCTCAACCATTATGTGAAAGGTGGCAAGTAGGAATGTCCTGTAAATCTCCTAACAATGCCTGGGCCAAGGCCAAAAATTAATTAGGGACACTAACCTGGGAAAAACCTGCCCTCAAATTTCTACCTATTGTATCATGTGAAATGGAAAGATCTTTCTCCGTGCTGAAGAACGTTTTAACCGACAAAAGACGGAACTTAACATTGGAAAACCTGGAAAAAATGTTGGTAATTGTATGCAGTGGGACGTAAAAATGTATTATTCTCACGAAGTCGATTGTCTTTTTTCATGTATGTATTAAAACGAATTACATATTTCACGCCGTATTTCATGCCATGTATTATTTTCATTGTATAATGAAACTCAAATAAGAAATGAAACAGTGTCTTGCCTTGACTTATTTATCCATAGAAACACATTATAAAAACACGTTTATAAAAAGTTACGACAAATCGTAAACTTTTATTGTCATTATGGTAAAAAAAGAGAATATTTTCACCCTTGAAAAAGAATATATTCGCATAGAAAGAATATATTGAAGAATATATTGGCCTTAAAAAACGCATAAATGAATGCATAAGCGAGCTCGAATTTTAGCATATCGATCTCGTCTCTAGTTATCTCATAACTTGCCGAAACTTTTAATTCATAAAAAGCAAACCATTCATCTTTAGAAGTGCGCATGGGCCAAATTTCTCCTTATGACATATATTTTCAATTTGAAGTAGTAAACACAGTTTTTCAGATCAACTTTGTACGAGTAGGGTATTACTTCGCCTCTTCATTTTCATTCAGTTAGTTCCTCGGAATTGTAATAGGTCAATGTCCGCATCTGTCCTTTGCCTATTGTGCTATCATAGCAGATAATTGCCATAGCCTGCAAGGTAGGCCGTACACCTTTTACTGTTTTGATAATGGTACAGTAGACTTTCTCTTAACCGGTGTACCGCCCGATGTCCGGTACCGTCCGTCGCGGCAATAAAACCTGGAGATCGAAACTGGGAGCAGAAAAAATATGTTAATGAAATCGTCTATTTCCACGAAATAAAAAGTTACGATGTAAGATCGATTTATAGTTAAGTCGACAATAGTGATTGTTACTTGGTGATCTAACTGTTGTAAAAGTGCGTGTTACATTGACACTCGCCATTTCGTAGAAATAGACAAGTTTTTTCATCAACTCACTTCATTGAAATGAGTTTCCACGATTTCACCAAGTGCGATTTCGTTCGTATGAAGTCAATTTGTAGTTAAACTGTGGAATCAGGTGTTTGCTCGTTCTTTGTCGCCCGAATTTATTAATTTATGTTGTTTATCATTGAAATATTACGTATCAATTCAGCGATGGGCCTTCTTACCACAGCACAGAAGGAATAAAATTCTTATATTCTTTGCACTGCTTTAAAATTCGGCTCCCCAATACGGCCACACCTACCTTTGACTAATAGTGGAGGTTATCGTAATCTTGTGTTAGTTTGCAGTTTTTGTTCTGTTTAACAAACTGGTTCATTGGTCAAAGGTTGACTATTTATCGAAAATTTGCAGAACCCCCATCCCACCCCTTGACTTTGGGCGGAGGTCACAAAGCAGTAAAAAATGTTTCAAGCTTTGTAAATATTTGCAATCGTGGAGCTTAGCTGAATTTTCGCACATATCGTGTTTTCAATAGATTTGCAATAGAAATTGCCCAAAGTTCAAGCGCAAGTTCGAAAACTTTGTTGCGTTACAATGTTTCTGACATTTAATGAAATGTTGGCATTAAAACTTGTTAGCGAATTTTCATTCTTCCTTGCCGGAGCTTCCCACCGAGTGTATCCATTCTTCTCTTGATCAATAGGGCTTGGCATTTCCATAGTATCTGTTATCATCCATTTAGTTGCAGCCTCCACATAGTTTCTAGAGCTTCAGCTGAGAGTTTGCTCGTGCAACTGCTGGTCTTAATTCTGCCAGACAGCATTTGGCATGGCGTAACCAAACAATATCATCTGTTCCCTAACTGACCTTTGTTCTGAAACTCCGTGTACCTCTTGAAACTTTGAATAACGTCTAGCAAGCCTTCCGGAGGATTTTTTATTCCCAAAAACTGCTAACGCTCAAATTTACAGTACACAAACTTTTTCTAAATAATATTTTCAATAAAAAACAATATTGAATTTTTAGCTGTTTGTCACCATTTCAACAAGGTTTTTTGAGCATAAACCGTGTTGTCTTTCATAACTTATGTATAATTTCGTGAAAAAAATTGCCCTGATTACCTATTCATGTTTGGTTCATTCTCTCATTATGACTGTGCTAACAACATTATGAACATACATCCCGTTGTGAATCATTAATTTTTTATGTATAAAATATTCAATTAGGTGGATTAGTTTCATTCATTAATCGTATAAAAAATCATTGAAGTGATGGTTTTGATGACGAGAATCTGATTGTGGTGATGGTTTTGATGACGAGAATTCTGGATATTTCTCCATGCCCAGTATTCTTTTAAATTCATTTATAGACAAAAAAGTTGGTGACAAAAATTGCAATAATCCTTTTTTTGTAGTTGCAATTTCTCTATATTGGAAGAAGGATAAAACTATTACTAATTCTTGAAAGAGTGGTACATAAAATGTCGTTCAGAAAATGAATTATTTGTGTGTTTTGTAGCATAAAAAGAATGCCAGAACCTGTTTTTCTTTAAACAAAAAAACAAATAATAATAATAATAATACTAAAAATAAATACATACGAAAGACAAGATCCCGTTTACTAAAAATAAAATTAATAAATTCATACGAAAGACAAGATCCCGTTTATTCTAGTTTGTGGTGTAACTAGTAATTCAAACTAGTATTATCCGGCCTTTAGGTACTGTGCCTACTAGTACAGAAAATCATCTAGCATTACCTGTATTTTGAGAAGTCAACGAAATCAGGATAAGTAAAAAACGTTGTTTTAACAGAATAGCCTGAAACGGATTTCTGCATAAAAGTTTTTCAAAAAAAATAATAGAAAATAAAAAAATGAAAATAAAATAATGAATTATTTTAATATCTAGCTACCCAGAATTGAAAACTTTATTTCAAAATTTTCCAAATGAAAGTATGCGTGGTATGTGGTGTGTGCTTTTCAACTGCATTTCGCCAATTTAGGGTTAGGTATATCATATAGCCAGCCGATTGGTGTACCATCTTGAGATTTGAGGACGAAGCCCCTGCTCATCACCCATAAGTGTGGCGCCAGCTGGTAGATAGGTGTGGGTATATAATCAAGAAAAGCCCAACCGCTTTTCCAGAGGCTGTGGAAGAAGTACCCCAGCGTAAGTTGGCATTGAGGTACTGAGGAAAACCTTCAAGCGCTTGTAAATTTTAGGAGTCACTGTTGAGTGCTTCCAGCGATGTTCCTGAACAATCTATGGCTTCTTTAGCCTCCACAATATTGTGCCCCCAGTTCTAGAAGCATTCGCTTGAATGCAGGGTTTTTTCCAGAATCATTTGCAGACATGCAAACTAACGAAAAAATCTCAATTTATTGGACAAAATAACGAGCTCTTGTTTCTAAAGTTTTCTAACAGCATCAAGTGACGTCACATGAATATGTTCTTACCTCATGCTCAGTAGTTTACATGAAACATAGTTTCAACTTTCTTTTCTTCGTAGTGCAGGTTTTAACTGAGAAAGAAGTTCAGAATTTTAAATTCTAGATCTAAGACCACATAACTCACTCACTACTTACGCTTTCTGAATGGGTAAGGAGGACAATAAAGAGTTCTAGCGACATGATAACAACCTTAAGAATCTCGTACTGTCTAACTATTCGATCCACATCACTGAACTCATTGCTGCTGGACACAGGCCGTAGATTTCAATTTGACTTAGAATCTTAAAAACGGTCATGGGTCGCAAATTGGATGACAAATTGTAGATATTTGAGTAAAATGTATGAATAACAATAGGAGTGATTAAACGAAGGACAGTAAAATGGTCTTGAATGGTAGGCAAGCAATATGTCTAGTACTGTCATGTCTAGTTCTGATGCCTGAAAACTATTCCAACTAAATTAAACTGAATGAAAATCATTCTGCTTGTGTGCAAATTGGTTCTGAAAGGTTCGAAACAACACTTCAGACAGAGCAATGCTTGCTTGATCCGTTTCTGTGTGGAGGAATCGTGGGTTAAATAGTGAGACATTTGAAAAAGGGCTTTGGAGCAACGGGGTTGTAGGAACTCTTTTCTTCAACTATGTCATGTAAGTGAAGTCACCTAATCTCTGAGGTGGTTTGCAATTAGCTGATGTACGTGACACTTTCCACTTCGTGCAAATTCCCAAACCTCTTGAAGGTCTATAAGACTTCAGAGGTAGCCCACAGATGATGAGTACCCATTGGTCCAAAAATTGTGAGTTTTCTATTTTAAAATGACAGTAGATTTCATTCTGAGAATTTTGACACTATCCTTACTTTCCTACGATAAACTGTTTGATTTTTATAGTTGTTCAAAGTTCCATCAAACTGTGACTTAAAACTGGGCATAAGGGGCCCTGCCCAGGTACTAGGGGTGCGGTGACATGGTTTTTTTTTGCCATAACTTCGAAAAATCATAGAAAGAAAACTGCTTATCGTGGAATAGTGTGGTTGGTCTGTATTTTTAGAATTTCACCTGCTTTCGTTTAAAAGTAATAAACAAACATAAATGAAGAAACGCTGGGTCTGAGAAACAAGTACTTTTCCAGTACATGCCTAGTTCTCACTGTACCTATTTTACTGTAACTGTCCACATGTGATCCTCAGGTTTGTGTGGGCATATATGGGGAAGATTCTTGCTCCATCCTTGTCTCTTTTTTGTTCTGCCGTTAGAGTAATTTTTTTGAATGATTGTTCAAGTAAGCAATTCGGAGAGCTTGGTGAATAAACTGGTTGCTACAAGTCTACTGAGCTTTGGACTTTACTAAAATGGTCAATGAATACAGCATCCTAATTTTCTGTTCCACGATAACACCTTGTAACATGATTGGTTTAGTATTGTTCTTCTTTGATGTCATTATAGTTTCGCTTGCGTCATTTCACTTGGTTTAACAACCCTTCTCTTATTTCTAGCTTTGGGAGCTGCCTATGGCACTGCAAAATCTGGCACTGGTATTGCCGCCATGTCCGTGATGAGACCTGAATTGATCATGAAATGTATCATTCCTGTTGTCATGGCTGGTATCATTGCCATCTATGGTCTAGTCGTAGCAGTACTTATTGCTGGAAATTTGTCCTCATCAACTGCAGGATACACTCTGTACAAGTGAGTTTAAAATTTTTGTTTAAATATTATTATATATGTGTTTTCAGATAAGAGGATTCTCAATTCCATTTGTGGATTCAACCATAATAATTTTGTGAATAACTGAGTCTCAAAATGACATTGTTTTTGGTAATTTTGGTTTGCAGTCCACTTAGAACCAACGTGGGAGCTAAAAACGATTTAGTGAACTGATGAAGGGTGTTGTAACTCTTGAGAATAATTTCAGACATTTAAGAAGACAATTCTATCTATGATTAGCTATATTCTTCTCAATGAAGTTACATTGTAATCAAAATGTTTTGAGAAGTATTTCATTACCTTTGGTTGAATTTCGTACTTGTTTTATGTAGGGTATCTATTTTGAGAATCTAAATTAATTAAATCTAATGTGAATTGAAGGACGAGTGAATAATTGAATGGTCTTTCACATAGAAATGATAGCATGTTGAACAGTCTCATATTTCCATTAAGCTCATCCTTAATTTTATTGGAATGGAAAAGCTGAATTTCAGCAGTTCCCATTCTGTATAACTTATTTACCCTCAAAGATCACTAATTCGAGTTATAGATGTAGTGATTGGTGTTCTCAGGATGTGTTTGAAACATGAACATCATGATATTATCAGAATTATAATTGTATTGTGATTTTTCAGAGGTTTCATGCATCTTGGTGCTGGCCTTGCTGTAGGATTCAGTGGTCTCGCGGCTGGTTTTGCCATTGGAATCGTTGGGGATGCGGGCGTCAGAGGTACTGCTCAACAACCACGTCTCTTCGTCGGTATGATCCTTATCCTCATTTTCGCTGAGGTATTGGGTCTTTATGGTTTGATTGTTGCCATCTACCTGTACACTAAATAAGTTATTCATTTACTTGAATTCAGAGGTGAACTCCTCATAAGCCCAATCATTTCAGAACCTGTAGGTAACATATAGAGGAACGAATCTATATTTAAAAAAAAAAAAAAAAACAAAAAAAAACCCATTATCAGTTTATTTTCAAAAATCTTTCAGCTGTTTTTTTAGTATGTACATGAGTTGATTGGATGCTTGATGTTTTCAAAATTCGTGCGTTTATGTTCTTGCGGTATTAGTTATTGTTTTAATTAGGGAAAACTATGAGGAAATCAGATATCGTTTAATTATCTTTATCCTCATCCATCATATTTTCATTATTTCTTTCTAATGTTTGAAAATGACTAAAATCTGATGAGACGAATCGATGTACAGAACAAAATATGCTATTTCCCAATCGTCTTATCAATCGAAAAACAAATCTGTAATCTGTTGTTTTGGCTTGTTTGGTGCAGTTGAACTTGTAGAAGCCTTTTTGTCATGAATAGAATATTTTAAAATATTAAAAAACCTTATATGACTTCAATTAGTAACAACACTAATACCCAGAAGATGATCAAGATTATATCACATTACCTGCCAAGTGGGTTATCTATCAAGTTAATATCTTCATCTTGTGCGTTACTTCCATTTCTGAAAACTAAGCTGCATTTGTTCGAGTATCATCTTATATGTGCGCATTTTTGTGTGAACTACAATGAAACGGACTCTGAACTATCTGTAAATACACTCAGTTGGCATTTTATCCAACAATTATTTTATTCGGGAAGTTGATCATTCGTTCGTTTAGCCAGCATAATATGTGCAACTTCAAATCGAAAAGCCGATTCTTCCTCTCTAGTTGAAAATGTTCTCATTATGAGAGTTCCATGGTGTGTATTCTCATGAAATGAGATTTATATTTTATTGAGTATTTATATGAAATCACGAATTATAGAGCTTTATTTTTCTGTTCTTCTAGAGTATATGTACATCTTTTATCAGCATTTCTCAGTTATTATTTTTACTATTGTTCAGTCTCAGGGTATTATGAGAGGTTTTTAGTTCATTGTCTAGGTACTGCACAATTTTGATGGTTAAGTAAACCAACCAAGGGATGCGAACGTTCATGCACCTTTTCATTGCGTTTTCAAACATCTTGTAGCATCTCTGGAGAAGATTAAAATTGTCCGATAGTCTATTTGGATCTTGAGAATCAGATTGTGTCAAACTGTGCACTCTGACAGCTGCTAATGGCCTTTTAACACTTCATAGAAGATATATCCTGGGAACCATTCGTTTTGGGGTCACGAAGACTCAATATTCGCCTCTAATCAACACTATTATTTAGATTCAAGCAATTTGGTGCCGTTGTACTTATGTTTAAATTGATACTGTTATCCTAGTCATGAAAAATTTGTGAAAGTGCTCTTCTCCTCAAGATGCTACTTTTTTCATGTTAACATCATTAAAACAGTCCCTCATTTACATATGAATGTTATTTCAATTGGTACTGATTGAAAAATGTTGAAAATTTGTGCATGGGATCACGTAGCTATTTGTTGAAATTTTATAGTTTATCGAACCTTAAGAGTTTCAAAATTCCCATATTCAGTATCCCTTGTGATGATTCAGTTATGTAATTATTGTGTATCAGCAGAACGATCAATTGTACATTTATGTATACCTTTGTTAAAAAGTAGAATAGACTCTCTGTAGAAGCTTGCATGTTATTCTTGAATTAGTGTATAAAAGACCGTTTCATTAGTGTTGTGCTAATGAATTGTACATTCCAGTTTGTGTGATGAGGGATTACTATTATAGATAAATATACATTATTGAACATTGTTGTGTACATTGCCTAATTTTATCAACACAGAGGCTTTAGTTTGAATAAAAATCTCCTTTTGCGGTTTCACAAACTTGTGTTATTCTAAAGGTATGTATTTACTATTTCCATAGTTTTGGTTTGGTTTGTTTTATTGTTGTGTTTGTATAATATAGTGGTGGTTAGGTGAAGTACCTACCTACATCCATCGAGATTTTTAATGGGACTGTCTGGATTGGAACGGTGGACAATTCAAGGGTGAACATGTGTAGTGTACCTACCTTTGATGTGGTTGTTATGTGAATTATCATATGTGAAATTGTATAGTTTTTTGTTATCCAGTAATTCTACAATCGCCTGCCACAAACTCCATCTTGTAACTACTGCACTTGCCACTTGTTTTTGATTTGATGGGTTTTCATCCGTACATTTATACTCACAAAAAATGGTGGAATTTCGATAAAATCACCACGAAGGCGCATACCCTATTGCTGATTGATTTGTTGTTTCTCCTTGGCGAACCTCCATTAACAAAACTATACCAGGTTGTCAACTATATTCCTTAGCGTATATGCCTGGCCCCACTTTAGTGTCAACACTTATTATCTGTGTCAACTTCTAAAAAAGCTGTCATTAAACTGCTAAATTCACACATAATGTTCAAAGTGTTAGTTTATAAATAGTTCTTTTTTAAATAAAGAAGTATTATTAATTTTGCCCAGTTTCGTTATTCATTTTTAACATCTCAGCCTCAAGTTTACAACCGTATTTCACTGTTCCTAAGTTGACAGTATATTTGTCCACCTCGCACTGGAAACAAATTAGGTGCATAGGTCCTGGAAACGGAGTTTTAATCATTCTCAAGGTCTTGAAAATCATAACTTGATGTTACATCTTGCAGTGCTGCTAAATCCATTACTTGGCTGTATTGAGTCTGATATTCTTTATGAGATTTGTTGTTCTTAGGGATGGATGTTCTCTAATATCAAACGTGCAGTGAGCTGCAACGTAGGTAGCTGCTAAGATGCTTTGAGCAGTTAAGAACATATTTGACATATGATTCCAATTGGATGAATTATTGATCAGTATTATATTTACCATCATAAATTATATTCATACCCTGTGAATAACATAAAGTCTTCGACTGAGGCAAATCGCTTTTCTTTTTGTCTTTACCTTTATTGCATATGTGCTGGCCCAAGGACACCGTAGGGATGATCTGATTCCTCATGAGTTGGTATTCTTATGAACGTGTTCTTTTTCTGTGAGTCTAATATATACTTTTTTCATTTCACTAAACCTTTCTGTGACTCCACGCTTGGGTAGACAAATTCTTTCCCCACATTTGCATTAACGTAATCCTTCTTATCCAAATCTGGGGAAGGTTAGTTTTGTCCTTGGGATCATATTTGAATTCTCGCAACATACATGGATCTCAACTTATTTTTGTGTGAGTAGATCAGTGTTTTTGATTACTATAATGAATTGCACCACTATTACCACAACTAGCCAGGGCCGCTCTAAAGGGGGGGGGGGGGGGTGCCAACAACCCCCACCCCACTTTTTCGGCGAGTTGGGAAATTCACAAACTGAAGAAAAAGTGAAGGATGAAGTTCTGAATTTCCCAATTCGTGAAATCGAGTGGTGGGGGGAGGGGCAAAAGGGTTCCAAAACCGTTGTCACTTGAAATAGTATTAGATTAGGATAAAATCTATATAGTCTTTATTTTCACCCACAATTCCCTACTTCTTAACTTGTTAAATTCCCCAACCCAATCGGAGAAATTTCCATTCTGGAAATTTTCCTGCTCCACCAAATCGTCATTATAGATATAGGTACTGATTGATAACAAATTTCCCAGTTAGATCCGGATTAAAAAATGCGATTTCTCAATTCAACGTTGTGTACATTTAAAATAAGCAGGTTACTTGGTAGGCAGGTAGTGAGAGTGGGATCCGAAGGTAAGGACAAGGTAAGTTTATGTTGGCAACTGAAGGTAGAACAGAAGCTATTAATTCTAATTTTCCAACTAGGTAAGTATTTACTAAAGATAGGTATGTTAGTAGGTACCTCTCTACGTATTCTACGAGATAGTTACTCCCACCGATAATAGCGGTTTGTGCGCAAGTGTGCACAACCAAAATCTTATTACGATATTATGATCGAATAAAAAATGTTTTTTAAATTTTATTTAATGGTTATCATGGAATTAACGCATTTAGAAATAAAGCAATGATATAGCTATGATCGAAAAACTTTCTTAATTTTAATAAATAAACATGATAGTATTGAGAAATTCTCTTTATCTTAATTCATTTCATTACTTCTGAATGCGTAAATTTAATAACGAAAAATCACAACCCGTTGGGAATTTTCGCTCGAAGTGTTGGGAAAGTCACGAGATCTCCCCCCAACACTACCTACTCTCCATTAGTTCCAAAGAGGCTTTCCTTAACTTTCTATTAACCACCCTTTATGCAAACCTTTTTTGAAAGAAGACTTGCATTTCTGATGAAAATCCTAGATGTACAGCATAGTTTAATAATGAACGATTTTTCGTTTGGTATATTTATTAGATAACTGGTTTTTGACACTGAAAACTGCAAGTGTAAGATGTTTCAAGGTATACACTTTTCGTCTAAAGTAGACCACTTTTAGTAGAGTATTATTCAGAAACAGTTCTTGAACACTGAACTAGAACTTTAGGAAATTCTTGCAGCAAATTGTGCTGAAGAGTACACCTAAATCACATTAAAACGAATTCAAAAATTATCTTAAGAATGCTAAAATCGTTTTGAAAAGCAGAATATTATTTAGAAAAAGTTGTTAGTCATAAATGTGTCTGTTAATGATTTCTTTGCTCACATAATTCTCAAATATTAAAATACTGACAAATGTAATTCGCAAAATCACGAAAGTGTGCTCATATGTTCACGCTACATTGGAAATGTGTGTGTGTTCCAGACAATCTCCTTAGAATCGTGATAGAAAAAACCATTCTTTCACCAAAAAGTTGAGCAATTGAAAAGCAAGGATTAGTTCGTTGGGCAGCACTTTTTTAGTACACCAGAATATTTTGTTAAAAAAAGTTTATACTAGTAACATTAACAAATTTGTGTGTGAAATTATGCGGAAATATTTAAGTTCATTAAATTGTGTATAAAATCCACTAAATGGTTGAAATACTGGAAATGGCTTGTATTATTTAATGGCAGAATATTATTTAGGGGAAGCCCCCCCCCCCATAAATTTGATAGTTGACAATTTCTGTGCACACTGTGTGCTCAAATTGAAAAAAATGAATGAAAAAGATGGCTTGAGTTTTAGTGAAAAATTACGCATATTCGTTCAAAGGGTTGTGCTGCTCGACTGGAACTTTTTCCAGCCCGGGAAGAGATGTCCCAATTGCTGGAGAATGTCTCAACTCCTATAACACAACTAGTTGCAAAATGAATACTTGGAGAGCCACATGAATATGGTTTGGTTCACGGACGAGGAATCGAGAATTGTAGTTCTTAGTTATTTATTGTCAGGATCCGGCAAAGGTTTAGAGAAATTTATAATCTTCACTTCATTTCCCTGATGTTATTATCGTAATGGTCTGAACCAACACTTATCATATAGGTATCCATACAAAACCTTGATGGAGAAAGCATGACAAAAATTCAATCAGTTTTGGTTTATGATCACTTAATCAAATCAACATGTCACACTGATCTGCCTGATTAACATTGAAAAAAAGAAAAAAAATATAAAAGGTACTTTTTTTTAATAGAATTCAATCTGCGTCTCAACCGGAAGGGTCGTTAGCGGCAATCAAAAAGGGTGTCTAAGGGATACTGCAACGGACACAATTCTTAGGGGAGCCATGCTGATCGTCTTCACTAAACGGATTGCCATCACCAGACTCCACTGGCAGATTGGAGGGTGAGTAATAACCTGCAAAGCGAGGAATCGCCGCACTCTGCCGCAAGGGATATAGCTATGACCACTTTGTAACCCCTACAGCGGATAAAAATACCCCGTATTAAAAACTAAGCTACGACAAGATGATCCTTACAAAAAAAAAAAAAAATACTATTGATAAATACAGTGCTTCAAAACACAGGATAAACAGGTCATACCTACGTCATATATATATATATATATATATATATATATATATATATATATATATATATATATATATATATATATATATATATATATATATATATATATATATATATAAATGTGTATAAATAGGTAGGTACTATATATCTTAGTTAAATACAGGTATGACTAGATGCACAGAAATAAATAAATCACAGATTAGAATATCACAGTTCTGTGTAAAGCTCAATGGATTTCAGGCACACCAACAGGGACTGGACCTTGTCTGGTCCGGACAGAACATCCACCCACTGAAGGGGGCATGCTGGACCCTGAGGTCCATGAGAGCAGTTCTCCAAAAAGTGGCGGATTAGCAAATCATCCCTACATTTCCTCATGCACAACATCACTTCAAACGCTTCAAAAGGGTATCTCTCTATGCAGCCCCACCTGGTGAGCTCCTGAACACGAATACCCAATGGGCGAGTTTGGGTCTGGAGCCTGGAATATGTTTTATCCAGGTGTGGTAGAGTTACCATGTTATGCAGAGGGTGCCCCGAGAAATAACGATGGTGCTCTGTCTTCATAGCAGAGTATCAGTAGATTTCGCCCAATCTTTAGTGGCTGGCTACGCCTGAGCACCTGAAGGGAGACTGTTGGGGTAGTTCGAAAGGCCCCAATGGGCGTTTGCGAAGACCTTTGTTTAATATAGGTTCCAGCTTACGCAGCAAGGACCTTATTGCTGATTCATAAACTGCGGATCCATAATCAATTCTTGATAGCACCACAGCATGGAAAATCCTTAAGAGGACTTCCTGCTGGACGCCCCATTTATAGTTAGATAGGGCCTTGAGCAACTGTGCACCCTGCATAGTAGCTTGGCGCTAGTAGGTATTAAATATGCTGGGTCCACCGCACCTGTTGGTCAACTATGAGTCTAAGGAAACGTGTGTGTGTGTGTGGAGTAAGGTATAGTGACTCCACCAATTGTGAGCGGATACTCATCATGCTCTTTCTGCAAAAATGGATGGAGGTAGTTTTTGCAGGTGATAAACCACACATCTGTGCTGTTTGCAATTGCAACCTCAATAGCTCGTTGCAATGTGTCACTCACATGTCTCAGATCATCGCCTCGCAGGAGGATAGTTAGGTCATCCACATACAGTAAGGGACGAATATATTCTGGGATGTCATCAGGGAGGACATTTATAGTGACCATAAACAAGGTGCAACTAAGCACAGAGCCTTGAAGGATGCCATTCTCCTGAGGGTGGAGACCGGACAAGACATTCCCAAGGCGTACCCTGAATTTTAAGTGGCAAAGGAAGCCCAGCATAGGCTCTTCCACTCACCCCACTTCTGCGGAATTGGCGGGACTTTTCGCCTTAACGTTTCATAATAACGAGGAAGTGAAAGAAGCTGTCACGAAGTGGACCAAGGAGGTAGCAGCAAGCTTTTATGAGGAAGGATAGGTACTCTTTCTTTTTGAAGCTCATTTCGCGATATACCAAATGTATTGACGTCGCCAGGGATTACTTGGAAAAATTGTATCAGATCGTTTGTTTTTTATTGTTTTGAAAGAATTTACGTTTGTTTCATGCTTGTATCTCAACAAATTAAAAATATCCTAAATCAATGTTATAGGTCGGAAATACGATTAAAAGTAACAGGGAATTACAATACCTGTAAGTTTCAAATTTTTTCAATAAAAACTTGATTAAAAAAAAAAAAAAAACGAAAATTCTTTCAAAACAATAGAACTTATTTTCTGGACGACTCTCGTAAATCCACTACATTTACTAAACTACTCATTACGAAAAAGTGATGAGATTACGTTTGTGATAAGAAATAAGGGGGACAAGCGCTCCCCGCGGATGTTGAGAGTTGCGCCTGTTGTACACCTACCGTCGATTTCATCTGGGCACCATGAAAACTTTGTAACCTTGCAAAAAGATAACAGTCACGTCAATCGTCTAGAAGTTATTTTCCAACTTGAAAAGACGTGGGTGGCTACAGGTACAAGGGCATACAACCACATGTCCAACGTGGCTAGAGTGCAAGTTACCCTACACAACTCGCAGGTCACGCTACCAAAATCTAAAACTATATTAATCGCAATTTCACCAAACTACAATTCGCACCTATGTACTAGCTTTAGGGCTGAACATTTTGGTGTCAGCGGTGGAATTTTTGCATCAATGTCGCCAAGTAGGTACTCGTAGTTTGGTGACTCAAAATTTGTTTGACCATTTTGTTGTAGGTAACTATAGTTCAGAAGATATTTTAAGTTATGGTAAGGCACTCTGGAAACTTGTAGGTAGGTACATAGGTAAAAGCATGCAATAATAAAAGAAAATGCATATATGTCCTTTATTAAATTTAGTGCTCTAGATAGGGTAATCCAACCAGTAGGTACCTAGTAATCCTGCAAATATACTCGTTGGGTTCCTTTATGTACGTTTACATATAAAGTAGCCAATCAAAGATTCAATCCCAACGCAAATCATGCTTTAGCTTTTTTATTTTTACAGCCGATGAAAAAACATTGTCCCACATGTTAGAACTGATTCCGAAACCTGTAACAAGACAAAACATATTAATACAACGCAATATGTATTAAGCTTGTATTGGTCGCTTACAATATTGAGTTCGTTCCAGCTAATATCTGAACCGACTGGGTAAAGTCGTATGCAGATTTGACTTTGCCAACAACGTGCCTATAGAAGAACCAAATATAGTGTTATGTAGTTAGTGTTAGGCTTCTTTACGTGTAAAACTCGGTTATTATGCAGTTGAGGATATTTGCGAGTATTACCATTCTATTGATTGGTACCTGTGCGACTGGTGGTTCGAAATAAACCTTTTTTTAGTTGAAATTGCACTTTATCAAACTTGAAAAGGTAAACCAATTTGATCAGAATCATAACTGTTTACATTTCAATTAACTCTGTGACTCCTGAATCAAAAATACCTATTAACACAAATATTATATTATAACTAATAATATTAAGCACTTACAGGTATATAACAATGTAGGTACCTAACTAAGCCATTTGAAAAGAACTGGTACCTACTAAACCTACCCACCTTTTGTATTGTCACTGAAGTGGTGTTGATTATGATACCGCTTCATGAAGTGGAGATAAGTCCCTGGATTGGGAGATCCATAATGCAAGTAATGATGAATGATGTCATACGCCACGTAACCTAGAAATAAAGTCAGTAGGTACCTACATTTACCATTTCTTATGAATAAATTTCAAATTAATGAACTAGTGATGGATCAGCTGACCAGAGACATCAGCATTTCAATGATGGTAAGAAAAAGTTCTAGTCATGATCGTATGAGCGAATTTTCGTAATTACCATATTATGTTGAAATGTTTTGAAATTTGAGCTCTTTGAAGAGTGAAAAAATTCAACTATCAGCTGTATGGTAAAAAGCCCATTAAATAAATAATATTTTGTGATTCAGAAAAGATATTGTATTTTTTTAACTTTTTTTCAGTTGTTTTTATCGATTTTTCAGCAAATATTAATTAAATTTAATACATTTTTCAGCATAAATTTAATGTTCAATGTTCTAGTTCATCGTTGATAAACTTTTTATGACTATAATTCTACTTAAAAATATAATTTTAACAATATGAGGTGAATGAGACTGCGTTGTTGATCATATTTGAATGCATATTTCAGAATGAGTAGGTACATGGGGCTTATACCTCTGAAGGAGGACAGTACTCGCCCTATCGCCCAATAATAGGTCTTTCTAGTCAATGAGAGGCAGTACAGGTACCTACGACCAGGGGCGGCTACTGATAGGAGCATAGGCGCATGTGCACCCCCAGTCAAACCAAAATAATAATAATGTTTCAAAATTTCTCCACTCTCATTTAAAGTTAGCTAGTGACAGAAGACGGGAAATCTAAATCTACGCGCGAAACAGAGAATGTTGCGGTAGGGAGGGGCTGAAGGGGGAAGCTCACCCAACCTGACCAATCAGAAGCGAGCGGGAGCAACACATCGCTGTTGCTCAACCTCAGACTTGACCGCCTATCTCCGGACTGAGGATTTTCAGTTTGAATTGAAGCGGGCATGTGAGATTGACCAATCAGAGAGCCTTTTACATCCCGAGTTGAGCATACTTAGGGGGGGCCTACCTAATTTGCCAGTCAAACTTCAGAACCTGCAGTCAACCAGAAAGAGGTGTGGAAAACCTGCAGTCAACGCGGATTTATATTCGGGAGGAAGTGTTAAACATTCTCTGAAAAAAACAATTCGGAAAATTCGGAGAAATGGTCGGGAAAACCCCAAAAAACTGAGATTTTATTCTTCAAAACCTGCAGTCAACCAGAAAGAGGTGTGGAAAACCTGCAGTCAACGCGGATGTATATTCGGGAGGAAGGGCTCAATTTTTCATGAAAAAAATTTCGAAAAATTCGGGAAAATGGTCGGGAAAACCCCAAAAAACTGAAATTTCAAACTTCAAAACCTGCAGTTGTGTGGAAAACCTGCAGTCAACGCGGATTTACATTCGGGAGGAAGCGTTAAACATTCTATGAAAAAAAATTTCGGAAAGTTCGGGAAAATGGTCGGGAGAACCCCAAAAAACTGAGATTTTAAAATTTAAAACCTGCAGTCAACCAGAAAGAGGTGTGGAAAACCTGCAGTCAACTCGGATTTATATTCGGGAGGAAGGGCTGAACAGTTTATGAAGAAAAAATTTCGGAAAATTCGGGAAAATGGTCGGGAGAACCCCAAAAAACTGAGATTTTAAACTTCAAAACCTGCAGTCAACCAGAAAGAGGTTTGGAAAACCTACAGTCAACAGGGATTTATATTCGGGAGGAAGACTTTAACATTTTATGAAAAAAAAAAAAAAAAAAAAATTCGGAAAAGTCGGGAAAACCCCAAAAAACTGAAATTTTAAACTTCAAAACCCGCAGTCAACCAGAAAGAGGTGTGGAATACCTGCAGTCAACTCGTTTATATTCGGGAAGAAGAGCTGAACAGTTCATGAAGAAAAAATTTCGGAAAATTCGGGAAAATGATCGGGAAAACCCCAAGAAACTGAGATTTTAAACTTCAAAACCTGCAGTCAACCAGAAAGAGGTTTGGAAAACCTACAGTCAACAGGGATTTATATTCGGGAGGAAGACTTTAACATTTTATGAAAAAAAAAAAAAAATTTCGGAAAATTCGGGAAAATGGTCGGGAAAACCCCCAAAAAATGAAATTTTAAACTTCAAAACCTGAAGTCAACCAGAAAGAGGTGTGGAAAACCTGCAGTCAACGCGGATTTATATTCGAGAGGAAGCGTTAAACATTCTATGAAAATAAAATTTAGGGAAATTCGGGAAAATGGTCGGGAGAACCCCAAATAACTGAGATTTTAAACTTCAAAACCTGCAGTCAACCTGCAAGAGGTGTGGAAAACCTGCAGTCAACGCGGATTTATATTCGGGAGGAAGAGCTCAATATTTCATGAAAAAAAAAAAATTTCGAGTTTTCCGAAATTTTTTTTTCATAGATTGTTTAACGCTTCCTCCCGAATATAAATCCGCGTTGATAGCAGGTTTTCCACACCGGCGGAGACAGAGCATTCTAGTGGCGGACGGGAGAAGTTACCACTTCGTCCCGTCACACACAGGTCGTGAATAACTGCCGCCAAATGGAACAGCCAATGAAAGAGCACCCGGGCGGAGCAGGAGTTATAAATATGGCACCCGATGGCCCTGCCGGGCATACTGATCCGGACCAGCCTACGAAGAAGTCCTCCTCTCCAGAAGAAGAAGCGAACCAGCAGTGATCCAACTCCACTGGTGCTCACCGGCTTTGGGATCAAAACGCTCTTTCAATCGAACCAACCTATGAAGAACTTCACATAGGTAGCATGTCCGGCCGTCAGACCTCCCTATAAAGCCCTCGACTAACGTCGAGGCCGGAGGCGGGAACGGAATTCGCGACCCCGCTTTGGACCAGTGAGCCCTCGCCACCGGGTTACACTTCGTAACCGCCCGAGAGGTTGAGGCCGAGTAACCCTCAAGAAGTTTTGTGGGCTTGTAGGAAGCTTCACTTCCTCGCTTGATCGAACCCGCGGTGCGACCCAGTGTTCGTAGGAGGCTTCACCTCCTAACACCCCTGTCAGCATTCTTAAATGGTCCTTCACAGGACTAAAAGGCTATAACTAATTATCAGTCCTTTTTAGGACTTGAGTCACCCTTTGGCGAGTGAACTCAACATTCTCACAGAGATGGAACGGTCCCTGACCTTCCACTCTCTCGGGACGAAATCCCCGCGGGGCCACACGGAAGGCAAGCTTCCCGTGACCAAAGCCCTCGCCCAAGCTGGCCGCTGTGGCACCAACACAGCCAGCGCCCAGACGCTCGAGAACCCGGGCGCAGTACAGACGTCCGACCATAGGGGCGCAGCCTTCGCCGAATCCACCTCGCCCGCTGCTCAAACCCCTCACACTCACGTGAAATCGGACTCTCCCGATATCTCCTCGAGCCAACAGTCCTTTACATATGGCGGTATCCAAACACTCGATGAACTACGAACACCTTCCCAGCACAAGTTAGCTGACGGGGATATCAACCTTCTGGAGTTAACCAGCTCCCACGGGGCTCACGGACCTATGGCCTCTACGTCCGTTTCAACAAATTATGCAACTCGCCAAGATAGTCTGGAGACTTCTCTATCAGAAATCTCCCTACAGACCAAACGTTCTTTTCAGGACTTCCAAGGTTTTTCACACATAAACCAGGATTTGACTCGCCGAAACCCGCGAGACCAACACTACCTATACGGTGTATGCGTCGACGCTCAGCTTTCAGCTATACACACTACCAAGGGAGCACACGGCCTCTACTTTGACACCTCTTTTCAGGGACAAGACGTGATGACCTCTAAGTGTCCGGACATGAGTTTCTACCCTCTACAGTCGGGTCTCGACACACCCAAAGTCTCCTACGACTGCGGTCCTTTTCAAGCCCAAAAAAATCAAGGGAACAAATCCAACAACCACGTCCCATATCACACCCCTTTTCAATACTCAAAAAGAGAACCCATATGGTTCTATTGTCGATCATTATTCCTCTCAAAACTTTCCATTGGGAGTTCCGACTCCCAGTCAAACATATTTAAATTTATCCAAAGGGGTAAATCCGCATAACCAACCGATAAATCCACTACAAGAGTTATCGTCTGGAATATATATAAACATTTGTTTCGGATGAAACTCTGATCCTAATACACCAATTTTGATGAAATGGTCAGGGTTAGTGCTGCTTAGTTCAGCTGGACCCATATATAACAGGATGATGAATGTCACTATTGAATGCAGGGTGTGCGCATGCGTGAATATGCAAAGCCCTATTTTGCCCCAAAATAGTCCTGTGTCGCATATTAGCATGTACCTATACAAAATTACTGTCTACTCTACATTCTATAATTTGCTCTTCAACGCATTACATACGTCCATCTTACAAAAAGTAATGAAGCTATTCTCTACCCGCCCAACTAGTCAGAAATTGTTAGTTATGGTCGACCTACATAACTACTACTGTAGACTATAGAATATTAAAAGCAACTTTGCAGTTTGGAACAAGAATATTTTGTATATATCCAATTTGTTAGTATAGATAATATGTAAGTATAAGTAGGTAGGTACTAACCAAGAATAGTTCCAGACATTACTGCCATGCTCATCCACGTCGGCATGTACAACGTGTAAAACATGTAAAGAACTGTAGCGATCCCACAAGCTGGCACGATCGGAAACAGTAGCCTTTCACCATCAAATGGAACCTATATGGCCCGATCAGATTAAAATCTTTGTGAAGAGTAAACCTAGGTAGGTATGTATGTGAATTACCTACTTATTTAGAAAAGAAAAAGTCCCAGTCATGCAGCATGATCGTATGAGCGAATTTTCGTAGATTTTATCGTATTATGTTATGTTACATTGTTTACAAATTTGAGCACAAGAAATTGTGTGTGCGGGCTGTGGTGCGGGAAAAGTGCCACAGAGTTACTAGGGTTGGGCATCTTGGCATGAGTACCTGGTGGTATCGCACCCCACGTCATTCGGGCTCTTACCTCAAATGATGTTAATTTAACGAGGTACTTCCTTTCATCCCTTTGTCCCTTCTCAGCTTTCCTCAACTTCCTTAATCCCTATGGCCGTCGTAAGGTAAACCTGGGCGTCCTTCCCACGTGTCAATTTAGTTTTTTTCATTTCTTATTTAATGGTAAGTCCGATTCGCCTTTGGGAGGGTTGTGTGTGCGTGACAAATTTTTGCTCACGCTGCCCAGGCCACAATTCTCAACCGATTTACGAAATTGTTTCCTTATTCGATCTCAATAGTCTAGTTGAGTAAAAAAATCTCGGACATCCAGAATTTCATGACGGAAGGAAGAAAATAGAGGGGGTAAATTAGAAAAAACGTGCTTTTCTACTACAAATGTAGTCAGCGCTGCCCAGACTAATAATTCTCAACCTATTTTGTTGATTCTTATTTTGTTCGATTCGAATTTTACTTGTTGTGCAAAAAACCTTAGGAATTCCAGATTTGCGGTTTGGATGTGGTTGGAGGGGGTTAGTTAGCAATTCTATCATTCAAGCCCAATATACAATTCTTGGCCGATTTTTGTTGTTGTTCAATTAAGAATTTGGTCTAGTTTTGGAACGTATGTCGGTAGTTTCAAATTTCATTGTGGAAAAGGGTGAATGGAGGGGGTCATTCCAATAAATCACGATATTTTCGTTTTTCTCATCCGTTTTTCCCGATCACATATATATATATATATATATATATATATATATATATATATATATATATATATATATATATATATATATATATATATATTGCTAAAATCTTTGTGTGTGGGCCAAAAAAAAAAAATTTTTTTTTAATCTTAATATTTTTTTGTAAGGATCTCATAAATGAAAAAATTGCGCAGTGCGCAATTGCGCAAATATGCGCAACCGACATCAACTTTGTTTTTCCAAATGGAAACCCCTATTTTTTATTGCAGATTCGAATTCTACGCTAAATTTTATGAATTTAGGACCCCTCAATCGATTTTTTCCATGGGGCGCAACCCGCTCAGCGAGCGCTCAAAAATGCGCAACCCCACTGTTGCGCCAAAAAGTGAATGTACGATGTACCCAAGTGTTGCACATGATATTTCTGTATTTTTTCACTCTGAATCACGTGGTAATGGCCGTTTTTTGATTTGACTACGTTTTCATCGAATTTTCAACGAAAAATCAATTTTATTTTTAAAGGCTGCTTTTTTACCTACAAAAGAAAAAAATTCAACTTTCCCTCCTCCTTTCTAAACTCGGGCTGGGGACCGGCTATGGCGAAGTTAAAAGAAAAAGAACATTACACATCTGCTAAAATAAAAAGTAACCTCCCGTGGAAATTAAAAATGAAAAAAAAAAAAAAAAAAAATTATCTTCTAACTAGTTTAAACTTAGAGCAACTGTTCAAAGTGGCTCCCTTCTTGTGACACGCAGAGCTCTGCCCGGCGCACCCACTCTTCGTTGAGGGCTCTCAAAACGGACTGGGCCTCCACACTTTGCGCAGCTGAGTCAACCCGTCGTTGGAGTTCAGCGACGCTGTCGATTGGGCACACGGTATGGGAAGTTGTAGTGCCGGAGAACTCGGTGCACTGTTGTTTTTGACAACAGCAATTGGCGCCCAGCACTTCGGAGTGAACAACTGTGATTTTCCTCAAAGAACAAGAGAATTTCCAATTCGTTATCGAATGATGGGACCGATGGACGTCTCACCTGAGGCCTAGGTCTAATCACAGACCCACTCCGTTGGAATTCTCTCACCGCACGGAAAATAGTTTTTTTGTCCGGATGTCGTCGATCTGGAAACTCCTCACGGTATGCTCGAACGGATCTGTTGAGGACGTTGTTCGATCGAAAATAAATTTCAACCATCGACGCTTTCTCTTCTCTCGAATAAGGATTCACGGGACGCCGTGGCATGATGCGATAAACATAAACTAGCATTGACTGAGCTCGTATCATTTGGATCTGAACTACAAGCTCGACTTTTCACTTATCTTAAGCGACCTTTTGCCACTTCCGAGTAGAAAAAAGGATCAGGTGATTGTTTACCTTCTCCACACACTCTACTTTTAATTTCTCAAACACAATAAAATCTAATGAGAGATGACCCCTTGGAAAGAGGTTTCCGAAAAGACAGGACGGTTTTGCCCTTAAAAAAGCAGCCTTTAAAAATAAAATTGATTTTTCGTTAAAAATTCGATGAAAACGTAGTCAAATCAAAAAACGGCCATTACCACGTGATTCAGCGTGAAAAAATACAGAAATATCATGTGCAACACTTGGGTACATCGTACATTTGTATATATATATATATATATATATATATATATATATATATATATATATATATATATATATATATATTATTTTTTTTTTCTTTCAGTTTTGAAGTGCTACAACTTCTTAACTAGTATTTTCTGCAGAGTTGTAAGGAAATGATTAGATACCTAATTTTTCAATTGCCTTTCTTAAATGCAATAAAATGAGTACAGTGAGTACGGTCAGGTATGCCATATACCATACTTCAACTGTTCCAGCTAATATCAGTACATACCTAGTCTATCTCTTGAGCGATAACTCTTAATTGGTGCTTTAACCAAAATGATTAGTTGCAAAACGGCAGTAAAGTAGTAGGCTACCTTATGATGAAGTCCATGCATCAAGAAGTGGATCGTAATCATAACTTTGGATGAGTGAGGTGGGCTACGATGGAATATGTATCTGTGAATCAAGTACTCGAACAGCGTCCATTTCGCCATCCCCAGAACAACGAGAAATATGAAGTTAATCAATTTTCTCCATGAATCTGGCGACAAACACCAATTGAGCATGTACATGAGCATGTTTTTAGATGAGGTAACCCAATTTAGAATACAGTAGGTTCAACTGTAGGTACATATTTACATATTCAGAGCAAGTTTTTTCTCTATCAAAAATTTGTTTTGAATGTACTAGTGAATTCATAAAAGAATGAACTGTTGACACTGTTAGCGAGCCCTGTGTTGGTTAGTGCGCAGGATAATCCGTAAACGTGAAGCATGAATGGCACTTCAGCCATTGGTACGCAGTTCAGCAGCTGTACTTCGTCGAGCTAGGTGTATGAATGTTTAGAAATAAGATGGAACTCAGCATGTGGCCACATCTCAAATTTCTAAAACGCTGCAAATGATTACATAATGGTTTATTACTCCAGTAGTAGATAGCCTTTCTATGCAGATCATTGATCTATAATTATTAAACGTAGGTAGTCTATGGCGCATTATTAAAATGCAACTGCATAGACGTAGACATCTACTGAGGAGAAATCAACGAAATTAAATAAAGCCCATACACTTTACCTACTAGTCCTTCTGTACGTAACTTATATTTGAGTAACTACCTACAATAGTACATCAGAATAAAAGTATATCGACGTAGATCTAGGAGCCCACCAACTGAAAATTAACTATATAATATAAAGGGTTACATTTATCGATACGGCAAAATAGAATGAACGCACGGTAGTCATTTATCGCGTTATTCAGAACTAACTACCGGTGGAGAAGGAAGGTGACACAGGTAAATTGGGTGCTGCTAAACAAGCAAAACGAGCAATTGTATTGTTTGATACAAACAATAGTAATTACTATTTATTGTGTGTTCAACCAAACTGGGGTCTTTTTAGTGCAAATTTTCTTTTACTGCGCATTTTACTCTCCTATGAAATACATCCGCAGACCAACGCTTCGTAACGCTTGTATTTTCTGATCCGAAATATGTTTAAAAAACCGTGATTTTATTGAATAGTTTAGAAAGAAGATTTATTGCATAGAATAAATCACTTTACGATTTTTTTTTCCAAATCTAAAAATATGTTTGAAGACCTTTTTTCCTTTGAAAATAAAAAATGCTTGAAAACTTTCAAATTTTAAAATCTTACTGGGTGACCGAAAAAAAAAAAAAAAAAAAAAAATCAGGAACCATATTTTTAAGAAAAGCAACTTAGAAAAATATTTCAAGTAGGTTTTAGGCGAACCAAATTTTATTTTAAATTAAAAGGGAATTAGATACTTGGTTTAAGTATTTAGAAATAAAAACGAAAAAAAATCTGGATTTTTGTATTGCAGATATTTTTTCCGCCTTGGCCCCACTGTGCAAAAGGTAACTGACAAACTTTTTTTTTTTTTTTAACAAAATTCGGTTTTTGGATTTTACGCTTGGATTTTATCTTGAAACATAAACCAACAAATTTGGGGGGGGGAGGGGGGTTGGGGGATGTTAAAATTTCAGTTTTCTTGGTCGATTACAAAGTTTGTTTCCTTATTGAAAATGATGAACCAAAATAAAAAGGAATTGCTTAGATTTCTTCATTCCGTGCATGTGTGACCAAATTTTGATGTAGGTTACTCGTGCTGTCGGCTAACCCAGAAAACTCTCTGAAGTCTGTGGACAGAGCTCACCCAAATTGGCAGCTCTTTGCTCGGGTACTTCATTAAATACGTTTTTCAGTGGGTAAAGTTTGGAGAGAAAATTATCAATTTATCATTTAGGTCGTCATGTGATCTTGTCTTCCATTTGAACACAGGACTTCCGGAGGTTTATTGTCCCACTTCATATTCAAGGACTTGACTTCAACCCTCTGAGGCAACACCTACCTAGTCATCACCTTACAGCAAAGTTAGGTAAGTACCTCCCTAAACATTGTTTATATAACAAACACGTGGGAAAATCAAATGCAGAATATTATGATTATTTAACTGTTGTTATTATTGGTGATCAATATCATCAAACTATGTATCCAACCTAAGAAAATAATCATATTTTACCAAACTAACTTTTGAAATTTTAATTTGATTTTTGCACAATATGAATTTACCTCTTCGGTACTTTTACCTCTAACCCGACGTTATTATGCCACAACTTGAAAATTAAAATATGCAAGTGTTTTTTTTATACACAGAAATGTAATATATATAATAATGAACAAATGTTTTTTGAACACAAGAATTTCTCATGAACGGAAGTTATAAATTAAGTTATAACTATCCGTTTCCTATTTTTTTACTTCTAGCCTAATGAAATTTTAGTAGGTAGGCACTTACTTACTATGATGGGGCTAACTACTGACGTTTTGATGGAGTTTAAATCCAAATGGAAAAGGTTTATTTCTAAATGGAAAAGGTTTAAATCTAAATGGAAAAGGTTTAAATCTAAATGATTCATGTATATAATAATTTTTTAGATAGTAAGTACATACTTATGATTCGAAGAATAATGGTACATAAATATTTAATTTTAATATTCAATAAAAAGAATTGGGAAGAGTGTTGCTGAATAGCTACCATGTAATGCATGATCCGAGTGAGTTGTAAAAAAGGTTGCACGATTAGCAGTTACTCTCACCCACATGGATAAGTCTGATAAAGTATTCTCCTACAATAACTCAGTTCGTATTGTGAAATTCGTCCTGATATTAGGATGTAAAATAATTATATCAATAAATGTCTTACCAAATCCACTTGCTTCCCTCCATTCCCAAGAAACTGATAGCAACCACGCTGATATTGGCACCCAGAACAAAACCACTTCATGAACTTTGGTTTTTGATTGTATTTCCATCCAATCTGAAGAAAACAACCTTATTGGTCTGAAAACGGGAGCTTCAATCCAGGTATAATATTTCTTTCCGAGGCTTCCGACTTGAGTGCACAATGGCTGCGACCAATCCACAAACCCCTAAAATGAGAGAGCATATTAATACACAACAACCTGCCCTATCTATACATTATATTAGAATATTGTCCGAATTTTATAACTGTCCAAACTAGAACTGGAACAGGCTCCCCTTGGAATCGTGTCCCCTTTGACAGCAGTTTAATGCCGCTAATAATCCCTTCTGGTTGAGGTGCGGCTTAAATCACTGAATAATTTAAAAACAACTGGAATTTTACGACTCTAGGTGTGATGACGTAGTAGGCGTCAAAACGCTAAATGTGGCGTCTGAATTGAAAT
Organism: Adelphocoris suturalis; assembly: GCA_030762985.1. Lineage (NCBI taxonomy): Eukaryota > Metazoa > Arthropoda > Insecta > Hemiptera > Miridae > Adelphocoris > Adelphocoris suturalis. Next base: position 41,918,125 of record CM061051.1, read on the forward strand.
CCACTGACTGTGTTTATCAAATGCCCCCTATATTTTTCATTGCTGTTGGAAAAACAGTAGCCTGTACGCATGTCCAAACGTGAATTTCTTAGAACGAGGTAGACCCTTTTTGCTTCCTCACTACCAAATGTTCGTGCAAGAAGTCGAAAAAAAGTTTGCCTTCCATAATCAAAATTTCCTGTTGCTTTTTGCGTTTCAGAGCCTGCTGATTAATTTTGGTTCCTCCTCTGTCTGATGTCTAGCTTTCTGTGGTAAATCCTTGTCAAGCCCAAAAGTTTACCAAGTTTTAGTCCGATTTTGTCGAAATTTCCAGGGATTGTGCGGGCTAGCTCCTAGACGGCCCCTTACATTGGACAGGGGTGATTGGACTTGGGCCTTATTAGGCCAAGACGAAAGTCACTGGTCTTCCCGATTATCGGGCTCCTGTAATTGAATTGAATTGGCACTGTCGGAGGATCAACCGTAGTTACCTACCTAGCTTGTAAGTATGCGCAAACGTGAATTTCATTATACTGAATTGAATGAATTTCTGAATACGTGAACGTAGATTTCTTATCATTTATTGGTCCGATTTCGTTCAAACTCGGGGGATAGTTGGGTTCATGTTCGAGAAAAATGTCATAGGAATTATATCGCGATTGGTGATGTGTTAGGTAACTATTGCGCATGAGCAAAACTAAAATTAATTGACACTGGCAAAACTAAGAGTCTTATAGATATATTTTTATGAAATTTTCAGGGTGTGTGTGTGCGTGGTTGCCGATGGCATACTCCGACGTTTATTGGGGGCATCTCCGTGGGGCGTTTCCTAAAGGAAAGGAGTACCTACGCTCATATTATGAATGAAAAGTTTTAGTCCGATATAGATGAAATTTTTGGAGATTGTGTGGGTTAGCTCCTAGACGACCCTCCATATTTTTCATTGCCGTCGGACCAACAGTCACGTGTGCGCATGCCCAATTGTAAATGTCTTAAAACATCGATTTCTCATCATCACAGACAAAACTACGAGACTAATGGACCGATTTTTATGAAGTTTTCAGGTATTGTGTGGGTTAGCTCCCCCTATAAATTGCATTGCCGTTGGATTAATAGTGGCCTGTGCGCATGTGTTTTTCACGGAAATCAGTTTGTGGTTTGTAAGCCTCTTGTTCTTGTGACAGTGTACTTATGAAGGCCTTGCGGTTTTGTGGTGGCACAAAGAAGCAGGTTGCCGATGACATACCTACTCTACTGAAAAATTTACCCCGCAGTTTAGTGGGGGCATCTCTGTGGAGTGCTTCCTGAAGGAATGGAGTAAAAAATAAAAATAGTAAAATAAAAAAAAGTGAAAATTTGGTTCAGTAAGGATAAGGAAGAGAGTGTGGAAGAGTTTCCAGACCTAATAATAGGCCTGCCGTCACCTCCACAGGATAAATTAGGGATTCACTATTTGATGGAGTTTCCAGGGCCCGTGGGCGTTGCCGTCACCGTCAAATAGGGAAATTTGGTTATGCGGAATTTCCGAGGTGGCAAGCAAATATTTCCATACTCTCGAGTCCGCCGTCACCTTCAACTTAAGGAAAGCAAGTTATAGAAGTTGTAGGAGACGTATCAATTTAGTGATACATGTTTTCAGACTCTCAAGTCTAATGATGACGATCAAGTCAAATGACTTGGACCAGACATGGTCCAATCCCTGTTGGTGTACCTGAAAGCCACTGAGCTTTACAACAAACTGTGATATTCTAATCTGTGATATATTTATTTATTTATGTACATCTAGTCATACCTTTATCTAACTAAGATGTATAGTATTTATCACTATATTTATCGATAATATATATGTATTTGTAAGGATCATCTAGTCGTAGTTTAGTTTTTATTACGAGGTATTTTTATCCGCTGTAGGGGTTACAAAGCTGTCATCGCTGTATCCCTTGAGGCAGAGTGCAGCGATGCCTCGTTTTGCGGGTTATCATTATTATCATTATTTCTCCCCCTCCGATCTGCCAGTGGAGTCCGTGATGGCAATCCGTTTAGTGACGGACGGTCAGCATGGCTCCCCTTATAATCGTGCCCGTTGCAGTGGTCTTTTGACACCCATTTTTGATTGCCATTAATGACCCTTCCGGTCGAGACGCGGCTTAAATTCTAAAAAAAAAAAAAAAAAAAGTCAGATGACTAATTTAAATAGCTGGCTGAAGGCCCGAACTAACAACTAGTATAGTGGATAGGTTTGCTTTAAACGAATAGGCAAGGTTTCGCAGAGATATGACGTCATTGAGGTCTTGGAATGTGTCCGGAGTTGGTGTGACCGGGTTTGGGTGGACGAGTTTGATGCACTAGTTTTTGTGCATGATCGTGCAGGGGTCCACATGGTCGAGGTCGAACTGGGTGGTCTGAAGGGGGGGGGGGGGGGGGGCACATAATTTGGGAACCACGTGGTTTCAGTTTGGAGGTTGGTAGATGACTGGAGATCCGTTGTTTACTCATTTTATAGTCAGCATCTTTTGCAGATGGCATTGCGGATGATCCCTCATTAGGGGTTGGGTCAGCTGTTGGGAGAAAGGACATCGATCCGCTGAGACCACTCTATCTATCCCATTGATCCGCAATGTGACCATTTTACCGTTTTCGTTAATGGTTTTGAAGGGGCCCAGGTAATGCACTTCGAGGGGCTTTGCTGGCTTTTTCAAAAACATGTCTGTAGCTTCGTGAACGTGTGGGGGAATGAATGCTTTGGCAGTAGTCTGGCCGAATTTCGAAGTGTAGTTGCTGGCTGTGATTGAGATGAGCTGTGGTTGGAATATATCAGCTGGGAGTAGAATATTTTGATGAAATAGGCGTTGAGTCGGGGATAGATCGTCTTCAAGGTGTAGAATTGATCTGAGGCCCATGAGAATTAGGGGTAAATTCTGTGTCCATTTAGAGGGGTAAGGATATGTGGTGAGCGTCGTTTTGAGGCGTCTATGTAGTGTTTTTACTTGACGATTGGCTTGGGGGGTGGAAGGCTGTGGTGTGTATATTTCGAGCTCCAAGTTCTTTGATTAGTGCCTGGAATGTTTCCGATTCGAACTGACGTCCTTGATCGGACGTAATGGTTTCCGGGACGATGTATAATTATACCCAGTGGTGTAGAATTATTTGGGACACATGTTCAGATGAGAGACTTGAAGCTGGTATGCATTGCATCCAAGAAGTGTTGCGGTCTATCATAGTGACACAGTAGGTTTTACCGTCAGAAGGGGGTAAGGGTCCGATGATATCGACGTGAAGGTGCTGAAGCGAATTAGAAGGGGGAGAATTCTTGTAAAGGTGTCTTGGTGTGCCTTGAAATTTTTGCGGTTTAACACTTTATGCATTCACGTGCCCATTTGGTGGCGTCCTTGTTCATTGAAGGCCAGAAGTACTTTTGCGTGATCAATCATATTCTGAAGTTTAACGCATTTTTTTAATGTATGTATGTATGTATGTATACATGTATGTGTCATTCCAGACGATAACTGTCCGTAGAATTGTGCTAGAAACTTCAAACAAATTTTAAAATGTTAAGGACACAAAACGAAAGTTCAAGTTCGTTGGCCAGCATGATCGGATTACATCTTCGGGTTGAAATTTTCAAAAATGTAATCAAAAATTTCAAAATGGCCTGTTTTTTGCGATTTGTTGTGCGAAATATTTTCAGCATACTAACATGTGGTATATTCGGAATCAGCGTAAAATTTTCTATAAGAATATGAATCAAGTTTTCAAAAATTTCAAAGTTGAAAAATCAGTCAAAAATCGAAATAATGCCGTTCGCTAGTATTTTTCTTTAAGTTCTAATCCCTGGGTGTGCCAAACCATGTAATTGGTCAAATATTGGTTTCTGGAGGTCAGTTGGCAAAAATGGTCTCGTTCCTGATTCAGTGTGGCACCGGAGAAGGCAATTGTTTATCAGGACCCATTTCAGCTTGGAGGGTTTTTTTGTAATATATGCTTGGAGTGATGTGTCGATTCTTTGTTTTTCTTTTATTTGTTTTGAGAATCCACTGAGGTCCACTGTGGCTATTTGTGAAAGGACGTCCGCTACCTCATTGTCATTACGAGTAAATGTCAGTGGTAAATTGGCTGATAAAGGTGAGGTGGCGTGCGTTAATGGTTTATGGTCAGTGATTATGTTCAGCTGTCTCCCTCCTATCTGGTTCCTGAAGTGTTTAATGGCCTCTTATACTGCAAGTAATTTCTCTGTAGAATGCAAGAGCTGTAAGTTGTCAGCTGGGTGCTATAGGACAGCGGCTGCTTCTGCTAGTTGCTGTTACGTGGCGTTGAAGGCTGTTCTGGTGCAGGGTTCCCATGGTACTGGCCGGTTATTCTTTTTCTTTGGGTTGTGGAGGATCTCATGGAGGGGTACTTGCATCGTCGGTAGAAATTCACCATCCCGAGGAACCGTTGGAGGCCATGGTACGTCTTTGGGAGCAGATATTTGGTGATTGCTCTAGTTTTCTCTGAAAGTGGTCGTATTCTGTCTGAGGAGACCCTGTGGCCGAGAAATATGACTTCGGGTTGAGCTATTTGGTATTTAGCGGTGTTTAACTCAAGCCCGTGCTCCAAAAATCGTTTTAGTACCTCTTGGAGATGGATTCTGTGTTGTAGGGGATCTGATGACGCCAGGATTACATCATGGAGATAAGCAAAGACGTAGGGGAGCCTTTGCAAAATATGGTCCATAACACTGCCATGTTTGAGCTGCGTTCCTCAGTCCGAATCCCATCTTGCGATACTGATATAATTTGAAGGGAGTGATGATTGCCATTTTTGGTAAGTCGTTCTTGTGGATGGGTATGTGATGAAATGCCTTCTTAATATCCAACGTGGTGAAAATCCGGGACCCGTGAAGTAGGGTATTACATGTGTCGAGGTGTTGGATGGCATATTGATCTGGCATTGTCCGCAGATTTAGCTGTCTGTAATCGCCACAGGGTCGTAGGAATCCATCTGGTTTTGTAACGATGTGTAGCAGGCTTGACCATGGGGATTTGGATGGTACAATGATACCTGAATCTAAGTGCTTAAAATTTGTTTGCCGCCTTCAGCTTGTCGGGAGGTAGAGGTCTTTGCATGAACGGGCGGACCTTTGCATGAACCGCCTTTGAGGTCCGCGACTTTTCTTTTCAAAACAGTGGCTCATACCTGGGTCCTTTAGTGTCGTAGATGGTCTGTATAGGCCAGTAGGCGTAGTTGTTTCGACGGAACGAGGAGTAGTTTGTTCCTGAGGTTTGGCAAGGCTCCATAGTGTGCGAGGAAATCTGCTCCTAGAATAGCTTGCAGTATAGCTGCGATCGTAAATGTCCAGGGGAATTGTTTATCACTGATGTGAATGATCGCCTTGATGGTGCTGTATGTTGTTAGAGGCGTGTTGTTAGCTGCTACCAAGGCTCCTTGTTGAGGCCTTGTATGCCGGAGGATAGAGTTTGGTAAAATAGATACCTGGGCACCGCTATCGACGAGGAAGGGTATTTTGCTTCGTTCACATTGTATGTAGAGGCGGCGTGCTGGTTTAGGAGTAGACAGGTTCGCCATTCCGCCTACTCTCTGTCGTTTCTCGCGTAGGAGCATGGAGTTTCACACTTACGAGCTGATGATCCCCATTTTGCGTGGTATTTGGTGAGGGTAGTTTTGTGGGGGGTCCAGGGGCGGCTGCGGTTGCGAGATGGTGATTGGGAGGGTAGTCGGCTCCTGCTGGCGGCAGTTGACCTGGAGTGAGACAGCGAGACGTTTCTTGATCTCCGAGTCAGTTGCTTCGTTTGATGTTACAGTTTTTCTAGTTGTGCTTGGACCTGAGCGAGAGGATTTTCCATGGCGTCAATAGAGGTGGAACTCTGCTCAAATATTCGATCTGCTACTTCTGCTAGGGAGTCGAGGTTGTCTGTGGTATTTGCTGCAAGGAGTTCCCGTATACGTTGGGGTAACTGTTTGGTCCAGAGTATCCGGAGAAGTTCTTCTGGATTGGCTGGACGGGCTTGATATCTTAAGGATGTGAGGAGAAGCGATGGTTTCTGGCTTCTGAGCGTACTTATTCTGAGGAGAGTGTCCAACGTTTTGCTCTGCTGTCACCGTAGGTCCTGATTAGTCTGTCCCGTAGAGTGTCATAGGGAGAGAGATCCGCTGGCCTGATGACCGAAACACCTTTGATGACTTCTAGCGGGAGACTCGCGAGCACTATGTTGAATTTGGTTGTTTGGGGCACAATCCGATCAGCCGCAAACGCCACCTCGACTTGTATGAACCTCAGATTCGGATCACTGAATAAAAATTCCGGTAACTTGCAGCAATGGAGATATTCTGCGGTTGGGGGGCTACTTGTACTACGTTCATTTTGGCTTTAAACGAGATTTAAATGTAGAAAATTTTAGTTTTGATTGTCTTGTTAACAAGGAGAACAAAATTTGTAATTTGAATGGACGATTTAAATTTTGAATTTGAATGTTGAATGTTATTATAATTTCAAGAAATGCTCAAGAACGTTCGGGGTCACCAGTTGTAGGAACTCGAATTATTGATTGTTGATATTCCTACGATACTATTTCCCTTCTTACGAAGGTATTTGTACTGAGTGTTGAAAATTTGGTTCAGTAAGGATAAGGAAGAGAGTGTGGAAGAGTTTCCAGACCTAATAATAGGCCTGCCGTCACCTCCACAGGATAAATTAGGAATTCATTATTTGATGGAGTTTCCAAGGCCCGTGGGCGCTGCCGTCACCGTCTAATAGGGGAATTTGGTTATGCGGAATATTTCCAGACTCTCGAGTCCGCCGTCATCTTAAACTTAAGGAAAGCAAATTATAGAATTTGCAGGAAACGTATCAATTTAGTGATAAATGTTTTCAGAATCTCGAGACCGCCGTCATCTATCACTGCCTTGATACGGGGAAAAGGAAAACCCACAAAAGTTTCCCTTATTATGGGAAACAAACGTATGAACGTACAGCAACCCAGATGGTCGCATTCGATGATTCATTGAGCCTCTGTCCTTAATTCAAACAAAACTATTGAAAATAATAAACCAAAATTCCCTTTTGTTTTGAAACTTTTTGAGATCTCGATTTTTTAATATTTCAGTCCTCTAGCGTTGGATGTTACTGGCATATCCCCGGCTGACGCATGATTTTTGATCGAAATTTCTTCTAGTAGTTTCGGAGAAAAGCTTTGGACGTCGTACGGATTTTGTTTTTCTTTTTTCTTTCTTCGATTTTTGGATACCAAGCATTTTAAAACGTATACCAACAAATTTTGAGAGGTGGAGGAAGGGGGGGGGGTTGCTTGGTCGGTTACAAAGTTTCATTATTAAAAATAATAAACCAAAATGGTTTTTCGAAGATTAATGTTCAATATTTTAATCCACTTCATTACACAAGCTTTAGAAAAACCTCGTTTCTTCATGGTTCATCAGCGTCACTCTGTAGACGTAATGGATACCGCAATTCTGGTTTCAACATCGTGTTCAGCTCCAAACAATCTTTAAAATAAAGTGTAACTCGGCAAAAAAAGGATACTTGAACAATTTTGCAAGTAGGTAACTTCCCAATACCCCCCCTCTTCGAGTATTCCAGACTCTTGGATTTTTTCTGCTTTAAACATTGTATCAGGCACTCCAAAAACGATCTTCAAGTTTCACTTCGATATCTTAAAAATTGTGTTTAAAAAAAAGGAGGGGGGGGGGGGTTACTTTTGGGGTTACCTCTGCCCAGAACAGCTATCATAGAAATAATAAAACTTGGAGTAATCGTTTGCAAAGTTTTTTTAAGTTCGTAATTAGGGGATTGCAAATTCGTTTTAGGAAAAATGCTCTCTTTTAACCATTTTCACTATGCTGTACTCATTTTCGACGTTATTTTATTTTCAAAATACGTAGGTACTAATAAAAGGTGCTACATACGTCAAAATCACCATCTTGTTCAAAGGACTTTATTAAGTCATACGTGGATTTTGAATGTTCATAACGTTTGAGAACTTCAGTCACGTCCTCATTCCAGAACCATTTTAGCGAGTTGCCTCCAGGATGGAAATGCTGAAAGTTTTTCACATCAACCGCTTTTCCGTTGACGATTACTATATTCTTCGACCTGGAATGAGAGTTGTTCAGAGTTATACGCAAAGTGGGTCTTCGTGGAATTGGGTTATAGGGAGGAGAGGGTAATACCGCCGCCGCACAATGGTCCAGATCACAAAACTAGCTGGAAAAATTCCTTCAGCTCCAATTTCTTTTATCTTTTTGGCATGAAGTGTATATCTACCCTTATAGGTTTTACCCACTGAATTCAATGGTCGAATCAGATTTTACTTATCTTACATAGTTTGTGTTTTGTAGTCCGTCCGACAACTGGACGTATGGTTGTCTACTAAACACATTTATAAGCAAATTAATTGGTTGCGCTTGGTTGCGGGTTTTTTTCTGTAGTTTGAATTGATAAAACGGTGCAAGACCAGGGTTTGAAACACCATAACTCCCCCATTTTTCGAAGCAATTTTCTGTTTTTGGTGTTCAGTTAGTCCAGAATTAAATTACCTTTAACTTTTATTCTATGGGAAATTTGATTATTCAAGTTTTCCCCTTCATATTTGCAGAAATCCGTACTTTTCTGTCAATAAAAAGTTTAAATTCCGTATTTACCTTATTTTTCAATAAATTTTGGACAAAAGGTGTTCAATTGACGCAGAATTTAATATTCTACAACTTTATTATGGAGCAAACAATTTTTGAGTCAGTCATTCATAGCTCAACTTAGCAAGATATGTTAAAAAACGTATTTTTCAACGGTTTTTCGATTGAAACCACTTTAATAAGTAATTTTAGGTGTAGAAACATGAGGTGTATTCGGAATCAGCGCAAAATTTCCTATAAGTCCACCTAGAATAGGATTCTGGCCCACTGTGCGGCAATGCGTTTGTCATCATACCTGTCACATTCAAAGGGATCTGTCACGACGATTCATTCTTGTCTGCGGCGGCTGGCAGTCCAGTTGTACAAAAACACAAAATATATCGCGATCCAGACAGTCTGAAACAGTTTTGTTGTTGGTGTTGCTTAGCATGGGTGATTTAACACTTGATCGCTCACACGGATATCGCTTTGTGTGAAGCATGGCAATATTGCCGACTGCCGAGGAGGTCGCACGATCGTTGCCCGCCACGACAGACGGCGTTCTGTGTAGCCAGGCCTTAAATCACCCACAACAAAACTAATTCAGACCTGATTCAGACGGCTACGAATATTGGGTAGGTCTATATTTACAAAACATCTTCAGGAATCCAATCATAATTACAATTGTGATTTGACAGATAGACGGTTTCTAGAATTTCTTCATTTTGTCCATAGGGAGGTATGTTGAATGTACTTGAAAAATTCGAAATTATCAAAAGTGGCAGATCTGGTAAATGTTTAAATGAGGATATTCCTCAATATATTTTACCACTGGTAAGTCCATTTCTATAAAGCTTAGAATTGTCCCTTCAAACTGTTGAAATCAGTAATTCTTCCCCTCCTTTCACTTCATTAGCTATAATCCCCCTTCACTTAGCTCGCACTTAATTGGTTGTAACTCCAGCCCTCTTTCCTTTCTCTCGACCAATAGGATTCAATCTCCCTTCACCTGTGACTATATAAGCTGTGTCCTTTCTAATGTGTGTTCAGTTATTGTTTGTTACTGATGATGGCCTAACCGTCGAAATCGATTTAACATTGTAACTCTTCATTTTTCGTGGAAATAGACAAAGTTTTTTCACTAACTTCCGTTTTAATTAAGACTGCCTGGATCGCCTTTTAATTTTTGTGCAACTGGATCACTTCGAATGTGAAAGGGATATTTTGCAACATACAAACGTATCGCGGCTGTCAGTGATCGCTGCCGCCGCGACAGACCGTGTTCTGTGTCACTAACTCCGGAAATTTTGAATTTTATGATGGAATAGAGGAATTGAGGAAAGGGGGAGATAAAGCCGAAAAAACGTGATTTTTTCGAGAAAGTTGGTCGAAACCACCCAGGCCAGGCTACAGTTATAAATCGATTTTCGTGATTTTTAATTTTTTCGGCTCCGATTTAGTCTAGTTGCAACAAACCTTGTGAATTTCGGATTTGATGTCGAGGTAGGGGGTGGAGGGGGTAATTATCAATTTTTTCAAGCGCTGCCCAACATACAAATCCCGACCGATATTCGTGATTCTTATTTTGTTCCATTTAGAATTCGATCTAGTTTCGGACCGTATGTCAGGAGTCTCAAATTGCATTATGGAAGGGGGGATGAATGGAAAGGGTTAAACTGATAGATCGTGACGTTTTAACTATTCTCGTCAGAATTCGTGACCCGTTTCAATACACCCAAATTGTGCCAATTGTAACTCAAACGAACATCCCGCAAGCTACAGAGGATGCATAGTAGCGATCGAGGCCCAAAAGAAGTATAAGGAGAACACTCGAAAACACCATGCATCGGAAAGTACAAAATTCACTGTCAAAACACCGTCACAAGTTCTTCGGGAAAAAAATTCAACTCCCTTCTTACAAGGAGAAGGGGGGGACAACTTGAAAACATACGCGCAAGTCCTCAAAAACGTCCAAACGCTTCAGCAAAAACCTACGCTGAATGAGAAACATGCTGACCCATTAACTGTTATTCTTGATCGTCTAAACCAAATTGATCAACGATTCACTGAATTCAATAGAAGAATCGGAGCACTGGAAAGAAAACTCCAATCCAAATCGAAGAAATAACCATGAAATATCTCAACATTATGTCATGGAATGCAAATGGGCTCATATCTAGGAAAAGTGAGCTCCAATTAGTGCTTGAGATAAATAAAATTGACATTTGTCTTGTGTCAGAAACACATTTTACTAAAGAATCTTATTGTAAAATAAGGGGCTACAAATGCTACCATGCACTTCACCCAAGCAATGCTGCTCAAGGAGGAAGTGCTGTTTTCATAAAAGAAAATCTCTCCCATCACGAATTCACTAAGATTGAAACAGAAATGTTCCAGATTAGTGCAATAGAGGTAAAAATGGAGTCATTCTCAACCATAGTAGCGAGCATCTATTTATACCACCAAAGCACACTGTCAAAGAAGAAGATTTTGCTGATGCGTTTGAGCACCTGGGAAATCGCTTTATCATCGGAGGGGACTTCAACGCCAAGAACACATACTGGGGCTCCCGAATTACCTCTACACGAGGAAGAGAACTGTACCAGTACACATCCAATCATAACTGTGAACCACATTCAACAGGCAAACCAACATACTGGCCAACAGACAGAAAGAAACTTCCTGACCTCATTGATTTCTTTCTTCATTACCAAAAACATATCAACAACTATCTGTTAGTACAAGAATGCTTTGACTTAAGTTCAGATCACTCGCCCATTTATTCTTACGTTAAGTGACTGGATCATCCAAGCTCAACAAAATCCGACACTTACTAACAACAAAAACAGACTGGATCAACTTCAGAATTGAAATAAACCAAGAAATTGATCTCAACGTTTCTCTAGACACCCCATAAGAAATAGACAGTGAACTAGCAAAACTTGTTTGCAGCATACAAACAGTAGTCAGCCGCAACACACCAATTATAAAAAAGCGACAAAAAGGCTTGAACTATCCAAGGGAAATAATGGAAGCTATTAAGAGAAAACGCAAAGCAAGAAAAAAATGGCAAGAAACGCGAAGCCGTGTGCACAAAGCTGCCTGGTATAAAGCTGCAAATGAGCTGAGACAGATGGTCAAGGAGATAAATGATGCAACCCTGGAGAACCTTGTTTCATCTCTAACCAACTGTAGGGATACAGACTACTCCCTTTAGAAAGCTACCAAACACTTAAAAAGACCAATTGTGCAAGCTCCGCCCCTTAATAACGAACTAACAGGTAGGTGGATAAGAAGCAATCAAGAAAAAGCAGATGTCTTTGCAAATCATCTGGCTGATATTTTCACAACAAACCCTGGAGTACCTGACGAAGAACCTCTTGAAGTGGTCCAGCCGTCGGAACCAGATATTTCCATTCCATTTGTCACTGTCAAAGAAGTACACAGAACAATTCAGAAGGAGATTAACCCAAAAAAAGCATCGGGATATGACTTGATCACTGGTTTAATCCTGAAATATCTTCCCCGAAAGACCATAGTCAAATTAACAAAATCATAAATAGTGCCATTAAATTTCGCTACGTCCCTCAGTTATGGAAAATAGCAGAAGTAATCATGATTCCCAAGCCAGGCAAACCGGCAAATGAGTTGAAGTCCTACAGGCCTATTTCACTCCTACCTTCGCTTTCAAAACTATTTGAAAAACTCCTTCATAAGAGACTACTAGTAGTTGTAGAGGAACGAAAACTTATTCCAAAGCACCAATTTGGCTTCAGAAAACAGCATTCCACCATAGACCAAGTCCACAGAATTACAAGTTCTCATTGAAAAGCATTCGAAGAGAAAAAAGTGTGCTCTGCAGCCTTTCTGGATGTGTCACAGGCGTTTGATAAAGTGTGCATGAAGGGCTTATTCACAAACTTCGCAAAGTTCTACCAGCATGTTATGCAGCAATTCTGGAGTCTTATCTGACCGACCAATACTTCCGAATCAAACAAGACGACGCTTTCTCGAAGCCTTTGAAGATTCATGCGGGAGTGCCACAAGGCAGTGGACTAGGCCCACTACTGTACTTGCTTTACACTCGCGATCTACCAGAAACTGAGGAAAATACAACGGACACATTTGCAGATGACACCGCAATATTGGCGACAGGAGAAACGAACATTGAATCAGTTACAAAATTAAACCACTCCATCCTCCGCATCCATGAATGGACAAAAATATGGAGAATTAAGATTGAATGAAGCGAAGTCTGTACATGTTGATTTCACAAATAAAAGGATCAACTTCATGCAGCCTTCCTTGACAACAAGGCGATTCCTTATGCCAATGAAGCTAAATATCTTGGGATGACACTCGATGCCAAACTGAGGTGGAAATCACATGTTAAAAAGAAAAAGTCTGAACTAGTTATTAAATTCAGGAAAATGTACTGGCTTATGGGAAGACACTCAAAACTGTCTATCCACAATAAGCTCATATTGTACAACCAAGTCCTCAAACCTGTCTGGACATATGGTGCGCAACTGTGGGGGTGCACTGCACAAAGTAACCGCAACATTATTCAGCGCTTTCAGAATAATGTTCTGCTCACCTGCGTTGATGCGTACAGATACTTCAGAAACGACAGATTACACTATGAGTTGAAAGTTGAATCTGTCAATGAGGTTATCCGCAAGCAAGCCGTCAATCACCTTTTGAGGCTCAGAGATCATGTTAACGAGGATGTCGTTCAGCTCCTTGACACCGAAGATCTACTTAGAAGACTTAAAAGAACTAAACTGCATGAACTAAGTGAAATAAAATGAACGTCAAGACTAGTGACTCAATAATCAGAACAATAAGTCTAAAGTGAAGTATATTAGATCTTAAGAAAATGTATAATAATTTATCACATGAATATTGCTTATAAGTTGTTATTACTTGGCGCAATAAAACTTGTAAAAAAAAAAAAAAAAAAAAAAAAAAAAAAAAAAAAAAACTCATGACTATTTTTTGTTCCACTATGAATTTGGTCTTTTTATTTAGATAAATTTCATTTCAATGAATCCAAATTAAACCTCCCTCCCCAATCCCCTCCTCCCTCACTGTTAAATCAACCGGTCTTACTCCACGGAAGCCAAAGTGTTGAAAACCAAAAAGGTGGTCAACAGGACTGTGAATCGCAAAGCGAAATTCGGGCAAGAAGTAGACTAGTAGGGCTCGGGTCGATCCTTCTACTAGGCAGTGATAGGTAGTAATTTGAGGAGAAGGTTTGAGATTAGATTTTTAAAATTTAGTCCGTTCTGAGTGAGAAAATCTTTGTCTGCCTCTCGATATTGGTGGAATACAAAATGGCGGCCTTTTAAAGATGACTTAATTTGACCATTTTAAAGTTTTTCTCTAATAATTCCTGTACTGTACTTCCTACAGAAATTTTTATACGCAGCAAAGTTGTAGAGTATAAAAAACAAAATCATTCGATCCCGAAACTCTGAATCATCTCTTTGAATGAGCGAATAATAATTGAATAAAGCGAATAATAGGTAATTTAAAATCGGGCTGGCTGATTTTGGACCAGTCCTCTCCTCCTCCCGTCTAGACTTCTGCCCTTCAAAATCAAATAGTGGCGTTAATATTGGTCTGATTTTAGTCTGCCAAAGCTCATTATACCCAAGATTAAATACTTTCAAAAGTTCCTATCGAGCATATTTTAGCTGAGATCTTTCCCCATTTACTTACAGCCAAACTCTGAATTTCATGTCAATTTACACAAAGTTCGCGGAAACGGTCTTTTACTTTGTGCTACTTATAATGGGAAACGGTTAGAGTAAAGTAGACCTGAATCAGACCAATATTGAGGCCGCTAGGTGATTTTGAAGGGCAAAAGGAAAGGACTGGCTCAAAATTAGCCCGATTTTTGATTGTCCCTAATTCCCTTATTTCATTTTAGGGGTTATTTCAAGTCTTTGGGTCGAATCGCTTCAGTTTTTTATGCAGTACATCTTTGCTACGTATAATAATTTCTGTAGGATGTACGGTTTAGGAGTTAGAGAAAAACTTTAAAATGGGAAAATTAAATCATCTTTATAAGGCCACCATTTTGTATTCCTCCAATTTTGAGATGGCAGACAAAGATTTTCTCACTCAGAAAGGACTCAAATTTCAAAATATAATCTCAAATCTTCTCCTAAAATTACAACCTATTTTCGGTCTTGGCTCCAGGACTAACAGCCAAGCTATTACTCTATCAGGACACAAATCAATCAATTGGGAGCCCTAAAATTTTCTTCAATGTTGTCTCTGCCTATGCATGTGTCCCTGACTACGTCGTCCCACCTTGAAACCTTGTCCCGCATAAGCTAAGGAAGACGTACCTAAAAGTATCAAGGTGGTAACGCGGAGTAATCATGATTATGATTATTCATTTTTTAAAGTGACTATTTGGTACCACGTGTATGGTACCTACATGGTGACTTACGAGAATCTGACGTTTTCTGAATCAATGGCACTCAGTCATTATTTGTTCTTTTCTTTTTTTTAATCGAAAAATAGATTTAGTTACACAGAAATGATCGTGAATACGTGTCATTTGATTCACTTTCATTATGAAAAATAATATCGGCTAGGTGACGGCTATACTAATGTGATTTTCCGCTCGTATAGCAAAATCTTCCGTAACTCGATCCAACATTTCCCTATCTATTTTGGGAACCTCCACTCTAATTGCAGCTTCCAATTCTGTTATTGAGCGAGGTTTGTGTGAGTAAACAAGGCTCTTCAGGGAGCCCTACAAAGGAAATCAGTGGACCTCATTGAGAGCAAACCCGAATCCACCCGAAGTTGACCGGCAACGCCTAGCAACACAAATATTTACACTCGATGCACATTTATCCACTCGCGTCGGGGAACATTAGGCCTGTAGTTTCGGAGGCGGCCAATAAAGAGTTTTTGTTCTTCCCGTAATTTTCTACCCGTGTACCTAAGCAAAAGATTGAAAAACCAACTGCGCATGCGCGAATTTTTACGTCAACGCGTAGAACTACCCATGTACGGGAAAGAGGCCTACTTACGCGTAGGTGGGAAAAATGCTTTCGTTGGAATCCCGACCTACGCGTGGTCATCATAACCTGACGCATAGGTGACCACAGTTTTAACCCTGGAATGTCCCGTGGGGTTTGTCAAACCCCAATCGCGATTTAAAGTCAGTTTATCATGTTGAATCCAGCACGTCTGGCTCTTCTCGCCCCCTTCTATATCACCCCCCACTTCTTCCCTAAAGGCTTCAGCCTTTTCCCAGTTTACTACGTTCAAGACTTCTGTGTAGTGTAGTACTTTCTTGTGCCTGGGGTTTGACAAACCCCACCGGGGAGTTAACCGCTGGTGATTTTCTCTATAGCAAGTGTTATTTTTGTGGGCGTTCCCACAGTTTTGTTATTGACTCATCGTTAGAAATGGCTGAAAAACGCAAGCTTTCGAATCCTGAAGACATTAGATCCATTTTGGAACAGTTGGAGGAAGAAGATGTAAATTTTGGCGGAGAAAATTCAAACACGGGAGATAATGTCGAGTTACAAGAAGTTGCCTCCGATGAAGGAGCGTCAGAAGTGACAGTTCTGGAGAAACTAGTTCGATGTTCCTTCTGTGAACATCATAGATCTTCAAAGTGTTGAGAATGTTGATCCTATTGCTTGGTGCCAATTTTATGTTACGTTTTCATTCTAGTTCTTGGGTTTTGTAAGTGGTATCAAACTAATCTCAGAAAATTCTTTTGAAGATTTTATTTATTTTTGTTTTTAAATGGAAATTTGCTAATTTTATATTGAAATTTTGTTACAATGAGGTACCTTTCTGCCATTATTTTTTTTCTTCAGAGCGTGAGGTTTGCCGTACTATTACTTTTTTCTTCATGAGCTTAGGTTCCTACTTCATGTTTCTTTACACTCTTGACAACAGAATAAAAATAAAATTTGATTCAAGTGTGACTTATTTTTGAATTTTCTAACATTTTTCATAGTTGGGGTTTGACACACCCCACCGGGGAGTTAAGTGTTGGAAATTTAGCCGGGACATTCCAGGGTTAATAGTATTGGTTCTCCTCTGACTGCCGTCTAACAACTTTTCCCGTTTCCACAATACCTATGTCGAAAAAAGTTTAAAACCTATGATAAATATAATTTATTGTACTAATTGAATCAAATCCGCTGATTACGTGAACAATGTACCTACTTCGTCCAACAGCCAGACATCCTGTTCATCTACTTGGGAGTTCTGAATGCGCAGCTGTCCGATTTTAAAGTAGGTACCTGTTCTTTGTTGGCATCCGCATGCACGTTTCGTACAAAAAAGTTTCTGCCTTCATAAGGATTCAGACAACGAGCAGGTTTGTGTTTAAATACAGTGAAACCTGGATAATTCGAACCTCAAACGACCAGTCAAAAACTTCGAATTAACCAAAAATTCGAATTAAAGACGTTTTTAATATATTATATTTTAACAAACTACAGTACGAAGTAAAGTGCATACAGTAACATTGAATACTGTATTGACCAACAGAATATTGAACAATAAATATAAAGACACCTGGAATGGTACCGTATTTAACTGCAACCATAAAAAACAATCTATGGTTTTTCAAAAAAGGATGATAGTTTGGCCTGTTTCCTCGAGTTAAGTCTCTCGGCCATTGCAAAAGATTCCAACGCATTCAAAGAGTTGAAGTACGAATCACTTACATTAAATCGGCTTTCAAAAAAACGTTTGTTTTGTTGCTTCAGGACGGTCGGCGGGCGGGAGGGGAAGGGGAGTTATCAGATTGTACGATGGAACTGACTTGCAAGCGTTTGGTCTAACGCAAACCTTTTGCCGAATATCTTTACTAAAACGTATTTCCCGATAAATTTACTATTATTTTGAGTCGCAGCTTAAAATTTATACCTTAATTAGCACGCCGAAATTCGAACTATCCAAAATAAAATTCGAATTATCCACGATTCTTTAGCATTGTTTAAATAAAAAATGCTAGGGACCAAGAGAAATATTCAAAATAAAGAAGATTTCGAATTAAAGAAGTTCTAATTATCCAGGTTCCACTGTAATACGTTTTGACATGGATATGTCTATTGGCTGGGCTACGTGAGTGCAAAAATTTCGACTACAAAAATGCAACGGTTTTTTTTCTATTTCTATTGATTTTCAAGTACAACCAATGCGTTACTAGCGAAGTTTAACTCCCTTAGTTTTCACAGCAGGAAAATCGTTCGCTACTTTTTGGAATGCTCTCATTTCATCACATTTCATGATCCCTAAGCCATTGTAGTGTCAAGGAAAGCTGATTTATTACGCTAAGTTATAAACTAATATTGCTAAGTAACCATAATGAACGAATAATGTGAAAAGTAGGCACTGGGTACATGGTAGGTATACTATTGAATACCTAGCAGGTAGGTACTTGTAAGCAGTGTAGGTACAAGAAGATGTATATACTTACCTCTAATCAGCTGATGGGCACCTAAACCTGATAATTTCTACCGTATTTATTCACTGAATCTGAAATTAAGAGACAATTGAAATGATTGGCTCATTTCTAATCAGCTGAGTGAGCTAAATTGTCTCCTGTTCATCCTAGGAAGTTGAGATTTGATAGGGATACTCTCTAGGACACCAAGAGACGATTGAAATTTGGCTTTTTCCCGATCTGCGTTTAGTTATTCGTTTACATACGTGTAAAAATACGCGAAGTACATACGTTGAAATACGCGAAGAGCATCTGCAGTTGCTTGCTCTAGATAGAGAGTTTTTGTTCTTCCCATAATTTTCTAACCGTGTACGCGAAAAGACTCAAATACCAACTGCACTTGCGCGAATTTAAGCGTCAACGCGTAGAACTACGCGTGCACGGGAAAAAGGCCTACCTACATGTAGTCGTCATAACCTGACGCAAAGGCGACCACATTTTGGTTTATTATTTTCAATAATAAGCCTATGTGATCGTATAGCAAAAAATTTTTATAACCCCCCCTCAAACTTTGTCATTTTACGTTTCAAAGTGCGTAGAATCCAAATTTGCAATGTCCGTCCGCCGTCCGGGCCATAAAAGGCCTTAGAATTGACTTAAAAAATCCGTTTTTTCGCACATAGACTCCACTTGGGGTCTAGTTGGTCCTAACTTCTCGCCAGCTCGATCGCTCCACACCCATGGGTGCTATGAGCCAAAAATAGGTGAAAAAGTGTCTTTTTCGAGGCTTTGAGCGTTAGACTGACGTACGCGCGCACGCCTGGTGAGTGGGAGAGGGTGGGTGGGAGAGAGAGTGAGAGGGAGGGCGAGGCGGAGGGAGTGAGAGGGAAGGGAGGGCGAGGGAGTGTGGGGGTGGCGGAGGGAAGAGAGGGAAGGGAGGAGAGAGGGCGAGGGAGTGTGGGGGAGGCGAAGGGAGTGAGAGGGAAGAGAGTGGAGGGGAGAGAAAGGGAGGGGAGGGAAGGCGAGAGAGAGAGTGTGATGAAATTAATTCCAATTAGAAGAGATTGTTTATGAGTATGAAAATACTCATAATTCTATTCTACGCTTTATGATATAAAGCTTCGCTTCCTTTTTTTTCCCTCAACTTTACTATAAAGTGTAAAATTATGGGGTCCTGGAGCTTTAATGCAGTGAACGAGTGAACCAAATATTGGAAGCGCGAAGCCCCGAGTTTCTATAGTAAATATCTATAAGTGAGGCTAAATAATTACGGTCAGTTTTCTACGTAGAAGGTCTGTATGATACAGAACTAATAAACCTTTGTGTAATACTTTGCAGCGTTTTAAAGAATAGGTTAGGTATTCGGTCTCCCTCTGACTGTCGTCTAATAACGTTTCCCTTCCACAATTTCCTACCTAGTCGAAAAAAGTAAAAACCTGTGATAAATATAATTGTATTATGAAATCAAATTCCGTTGATTATGTGAACAAAGTACCTACTTCGTCCGACAGCCAGATATCCTGTTCACCTACTTCGGAGTAAATGCAGTCGTTGATACTTTTCCGATTTTAAAGTAGATACCTATTCTTCGTAAGCATTTTCAAGTACGTTTCGTACTAAAAAGTTCCAGGACCCCGCAATTTTACTCTTTGCAGTAATGTTAATAAAGAAAGAAAAAAAGAAAAAAAAAAAAAAAAACATGTTGATAGGTATGGAAAGAATGTAGGCTCTGATCAGTGCGCCTCCGACCTCGTAATTGTTTCCGAGGTGTCCCAATAACGCTAAATAACAGCGTCGTGAGTCGATTAGGAAAGAAATCGTCAGAGTCAGAGGTTTCGAATCAAATCTGAGTCCCTCCATACTTTATTATTATGTATTTTCAAACGTTATGTTACTTTTAAAAAATGCGCTTATATAGATTTAAAAAAAATTCCAATTGCAGATCGGTAGGTTCTCATTAATATGCCTGCGTAGATACAGGCACCTGCAGAGAGAAAATTAATGAAATTAATTAAAATATCTACCTAGGTAGGTACCTAATAACTGGAAATAACATAAATGTACCAGTTGGTATCGTTTACTTTCGATTTCCATAATCCTAGCCAATTCATACCATATTATTCTGGGAATTTACCTGTTATTATAGCTTTTTGAGGAAGTACCCACAATGATATACTGTCTTGGACCAATGAAGCTAATAATTTCAAGTGTAACATACCACGAAATAAAAAGTAAATTACAGCAAAATATAGTACCACACGTGACAACATGCGAAAACAGCGCGACGTTCATTGTGGAAAACGCTGCAAAGTATTACACAAAGGTTTATTATTTCTGTATTAGAAAGCCCTTCTACGCAGAACAATGGTCCGTAATTATTAAACCCCGTTTATACCTAGTATACCTATTTATTATCGAAACTCGGGGCTTCATTCATGCTTCACAATCGGGTTCGAACAAAATGACCGATGACTATGTCATCTTCTCATCAAGTAGAAGGGTTGTAAACACTGCATATTGTTTTGAAACTATGTTTGTTGTTTGCACATTAATTACAATTAATGTATTTCAGTAGATTGATTAGAGAAGATAGCCGTATAGCGTTGCTGTGGTTTTAAACAATTCTTTGGGATTATATTTATCATTGACAAGCAAAAAATGGAGAAATTATAAAAATTTAATTAATCATAAAGACACATTATTCGCCTCTGTAAACATTACAGTTGTGAGTTGATATTCAACGCGATCAGACGTGATTTCTTAAGGCTGTCTTATCGCTGCCGTCTTTACACAGACAAACCGCATTTCAAACAGTATCTAGATATTTAATTGTTTACCAGCGTACTCTTTATCGAGCTCTATACCGAAGATAACGGAACGCAAACGGCCCCATCGGAACGGTGCTTCACTGCGAAACAACAACGATAATAGAAAACAGCTATTAAGCCCTGCCTGACGAAAATTACGAACAATTAAATGACAATATGATTGATGTGGAAATGAATGATGATAACAAATCACAGAACTGTGAAGATATTACCACAGATGATGAAATCGTTAGCACAAAAAAGGAAATAAACAAAGTAGACCGTACCGAACGAGTTCAGAAGGATAGATCAGCTGAGAAGTTTACAAACAACGACCCCGGTCCATTTCAGATTATTTTAGAAGGTGAACATAGGGATGGAGGAATATCGAACTTACACCCAATGGCTATCGGCAAATTGCTACACTCTTTATCACCGATAATATCAAGCAACATTCGAAGCGTTGATAAAATAGGTAGAAATAGAGTCAGAGTCGAACTTGCAACTGCCACTAGCGCGAACCATTTAATGAATCATACAGGCTTAAAAGGTAAGAATATAAAAGCTTATATACGAACACACCTCCTAATGCGAAAGGCGTTGTCAGGGGAGTCGATACCTCGCTATCCGAGGAAGAAATTAAAAACAACATAAAGGGTCCAAACGGTGAAAAACTTTTTATCATCACTGATGCTAAACGCTTCAACAAACGGGTCGCTGATAAGCACTTGAATACTTCTAAACTTGTCCCTACCGGTACGATTTCATTTACGAAACAAGGCCAAATACCACCACCAAAGATAACAATATTCCACGTATCTTGCGAGGTTCAACCATTCACGCAAAGGGTCGAGCAATGCACAAACATTTTTCATTACGGTCATTTTCATGACCAATGCAAATCGCAAGCTCTTTGCGAAATGTGAAGGAAATCACGAAATGGGAGATTGCGCTGAACACGTGAAATGCATACACTGTTCGGGTAATCATGCAGCAAATAATAATTCCGTTTGCCCCGCATTCTCGAAAGAAAAATCAATAAGGAAAGTCATGGCAGAAAATAATCCGGCTTATTGGGATGCCAAGCGATTTCTCAATGGAAAAGCGTAAAAGAACGTAGCTGCGCCATCCGTCCAGGATTTGAAGGAGTTCCCCCCTATTCCTGACACATCTTACCTAAGAAACCGAGTTTTCGCTCAACCACGACCTCCATCAAATCACTCTACTAGCAAAAAGAAACACGACATCAAAAAGCCTCATTTTAACATTCCAAAAGAAATCATGTATGATATTCCATCAAAGAAAAATCCCCCAGGAGGATGGGTGGCAACAACATCGAATAGTCATCCTACTCCAGATAAGATTACGAGAGAAACAAACCTGAAATTGAACGACATATTTGAGATTGTTATCGCCATAATAAACATCATCAAGACGAACAAAGAATGCGATATCGAAGAAACAAAACTTAGAGAGTTGCTACTTGACACAGGCAGTCAGAGAATTTCAGCCAACAATAATGAAACCGATTAGAATTTGAAAATGGAACTGCGAATCAGCAGTTTCCAAAAAACCTACTATCAAATGTTCATTCAAACAAAACATAATTGACGTAGCTTTACTCTCAGAGACATGGTTTACACCAGGTAATTACTACCATTTCAAAGGATATAATACAATACGCAGAGACCGGAATGACGGTTATGAAGGAATTGCAATACTAGTGAAGAACAAAATACCATATGAAGAGGTAATAACCAATGGAACGTTTGAGTTTAACCATATTAAGGTACGCATATATGAAAACACCCCATTCCCTTTGACACTTACTTCGATATACCTACAATCATTCGAACAATAACGTCAGAAAAAAATGAATGGATACAATTTCTGAGGAAACTTGAAAAGCCCTTCCTTTGTGGAGGAGATTTCAATATACTCGTACATCATCAAACATTTGGAAGCTCTTGCACTACTTCAAAAGGCTGTGAACTGGTAGAGGCACTCGATTATCAACAAATCATATATATTTCAACCACGGTAAACCAACTACTAGAGCCAGACTAAATCACAATAGAGAGTTCCTAAACGGTAAGTCAATTGGGATAAAGTGCTTGGGGATTTTATCATCTGGGGCGAGCCACAGCGGATGGTAACCTGATAAAGTCAAGAGGGTCGAATTAGCATTATTTTCCTCTTAGAGTGACGCCACTTATCTTCAAGTAACGGTGAACTACCATGGGAATTTTCCCGTGAGTTCAGTTTCCAGATTAAGTTTCCTAGTTCTTTTCTAATTCACGAAAAGGTTTCGCAATGGCAGATTTTAAGAATTTATGAACAAGAAAATGAATATATTTTTCATTAATCATGAATACCGACAAGAAATGAATACCACTGTTATCGAAGTGTAAGGTTACTTTGCGATAGGGAGGAAGAGATGAGATAGGTTGGTTCGGGATCAGGGATCTAGGTACCCCCCCCCCCCCCCCAGAGGTGCAATGGGGGCCTAAATCCTCGATAAAAAGGT
The DNA here is from genome assembly GCA_030762985.1 of Adelphocoris suturalis. Classification (NCBI taxonomy): domain Eukaryota; kingdom Metazoa; phylum Arthropoda; class Insecta; order Hemiptera; family Miridae; genus Adelphocoris; species Adelphocoris suturalis. The sequence continues at coordinate 41,941,502 of CM061051.1, forward strand.
ACAGGAGGTAAACAGTATCTCGTCATCGAGAGATGCCGCTCCTACTAATAGCTTTTAATGAGCCATGTTCGGAGTAGATTAGTTTCCAGGGACCTGGAGAGCCCATCCAACGCCAAACCCAGCTTCTCAAGAACACGAGAAAGGCAACGCCGCCCGTTGTTTCACCAACGTAACGACGACAGCGCTATCTCTGAAGCCCTGACGGGACCTTGATGACCGTAACTCTGTTACATGTTTTGGTGAAATAAATTTGTCTTTTTTGAGATGAGGCGCCTCATCTGTCTGCACATGCGCAGTAGTTGTTTTCCATTCACGATAAGGCGCCTCATCTCTATCTCCCTATCGCTTTAGGTACTCTCTAACAACAGAACTGCAATCGACTCAACTCTAATATCCTCAGACATGGCTCACGAATTCGAATGGCAGGTTTTAGATGAAGATCCGAGAGGTTCATACCACTATCCAATATTGTTGCTGAATCAAAATCGCCCCACACAACAAACACAGAACACTCAACGACTCCGTATCAAGAAATGGATATTTAATACAGCCAATGGGGATAAATTTCAACAGTCCCTTCAAATAAAATACGACATGCATGAAACAGCAAATGATCAAATTGAAGACGTCCTTCAGGCTTGGAACGAGGCAATTGCGTCCAAAGCTACTCCAAAAACGAATAAGTGCGAACCTCTTTGGATGAACGACACATGTACTCAAGTCACAGCAGCAAGACGTGAGGCATATCGAGCTTTCAAAAATCATCCTGATCTTATCAACATCATCAATTACCGAAAAGCCTGTGATTTAGTGAAAAAAGAAGATAAAGCCCAAAAAAGGAAATTTTGGCGAGAATTTTGCAATTCGTTATCAAAATCAACCCCGATTTCGGAAATATGAAAAAAAATGTAAACTAATTAAAAGCCGAAAGGTATGCAACATCCAACCGACGGTTGTGGGCGAGTGGACTGAACTATTCATGAATAAAATTGCGCCTCCACGACCACAATAAAGAGATGCAGTCTCCCTAGGCTGGAAATTCTGAATAGAGCATGAACATCCGGAGAACCCCGTGAGGAATGGAAAAAGTTTATAGTAGTCCCGATTCCACAACTAGGAAGAAATTCGTCTGACGAAAACTCCCACAGACCAGAACCACTGGCTTCTTGTTTTCTCAAAATTTTAGAAAGATTAATAAAACTAAGGCTTGAATGGTGGTTAGAAAAGAATGAGAAATTGCCGGACTGCCAGTTTGGTTTCTGCAAGAATGTATCAATTTTGGAGGCACATGCGACTCTACTATCAGATATTTATCAGGCTCTCGGGAAAGATCAGTCAACGCTCGTCGCTTACCTTGGGGTGCATATATGTAAATGTAAATTTGAATTTTCTAGCTAATAAAATGGTTCGTTTAGAATTACATAGAGGATTCAGAGCCTGCATAATTAACCTATATAGAAACTGCACAATATACCTGAAGATTAACAGTCTACTAGTGGAGCAATGGGTCGCTTCAGATGGTTTACCGTAAGGCTGCATACTCAGCCCCTTACTATTCTTGTTGTACGTTGCGGATTTGAAGATTCCCTGCCGAATTCGACATCATTAATCCAATTTGGTGATGATAAGTGCATCTACGTACATGGAAACACAGTACAAGAGTGTAGAGATAGGATGAACACGGCTATGCAGTATTTCCATTCATGGTGCGTAGACAACGGATTCAAACTAAGCAAAGAAAAGTCAGCATTGACTATATTCACCCAACGTAGAAGAATAGATCTACCGGAACGGGTTGAATTAGGGAACTATCTCATAAAACGGTCAGCGTAGGCTAAATTCTTGGGGCTGTAGTATTTTTAATGTACCTAATTATTTATATTAATATTTTATAAATAAGGTTGACTCGTTGATATCTAACTCCGAACTGACATTTAATTGGAAACGAAACTTTCAAAGTAAACAAGTTGTAACAGGTGTCAACAGGATCAACAACAAATAATAAAATTAACTGCAGAAACCGCAGTGAGTTTTGATAATTGTTCCATTTGCTGCAAACAACTGGTATGAAGATGTCTTCTTTTTGTCTGAACTAGATGGGGGAATGACACTAACGTCCGCTCCTGAGTCGACAAGGAAACTGAACTTCGTGGATCTGTCATAAACAAAAAAGGCTGCTAGTCGTTAGGCCAGAATCACCTGCCGCATCTAGCGATTGGCCTACTTGTTTTCCGGGGCTTGATTGTTGGAAAACCCACAAGGAGGTTCGCAATTGTATGCTTTCTCACCCCAACGGAAATGGTATCGGCATAACCAAGAACCTCTATTTACCTTTTCTTGTTTTCCTAGCTGATCCCTACGTTTAGAACGAGACCGTGAACGTGAACGTCTATTGTAACCTTGTTGTCTAGTAGGTACTTAACGAATCAAATTTACGTGCAAGCGAATCAATCTTAAGTACTAGGTCATCATACTGAGTAGAAGAGCTAGGTTCTGTACTACTTACAGTTAATGTAGAGCATTCAACTTTATTTTCCGAAACTTCTAAAATTTTGTCGGCTACTGGTACCAAAGAGCTTAAATTCTGATCAGAGCTTACTGACAATATAGCCCTGACGTTCGCTGGTAACTGTTGGAGCCAGAGTGACTTGAGAACTGCTTCGTTGACTTTATTGTTCGCCAGTTCCTTCATTTCACGAATAAGCTGACTAGGGCGTCGATCTCCCAGGGTAGAACCTTTCAACAGGCGTTGCAGCTGTTTGTCTTCAAAATACGAAAACGTATCGATGAGTCGAGTTTTCAAGGTGCTGTACTTATTGGATGTGGGCGGATTCGTTATCAAATCACTCACCTGTGCGAGTATTGTTGAGTCGATCGCACTTACGATACAGTCGTACTGATCTTGGTCAGCAGTGATATGCTTCATTCGGAATTGGGCTTCGCATTGGCCAAACCAGATTGACACATTGGCCTTCCAGAATGGAGGTGCGACAAAATGGATTCTTCTGTACTCATTGTTCTCATTCTCAAATCTTTGTTCGGGATTTACGTTCTCCATAATTCGAGAATATGAAAAGATCGCGTTGGATGCAACCAATTTTGTAGTATTTTTAATGTACCTAATTATTTATATTAATATTTTATAAATAAGGTTGACTCGTTGATATCTAACTCCGAACTGACATTTAATTGGAAACGAAACTTTCGAAGTAAACAAGTTGTAACAGGTGTCAACAGGATCAACAACAAATAATAAAATTAACTGCAGAAACCGCTACAGGGCTGTGGAACAACAGAAAATTACGCTGGCAAACGCATATTGATTATTTGGTAGCGAAATCTGAGAAATACCTAAATATCCTTAGGGCTGTTTGCTGTAAGGGATGGGGTGCGGATCCAGTAATAGCCCTTGCACTGCTTAAAACTACCATCAGAGACATATTAGACTTTGGTGCAATCTTCTATGGTGCAGCGTGTAGTACCCTACTGAAACGTTCAAATATAGTTCAACCTAAATCGCTGAGATCATACCTGGGTTGATCACCATCAACACCAGTGCATGTTTTACTTGCCGAGTCATGCGAACTACGGTTGTATCATAGATATCTAGAGCTATCAGACCTTTTTCTTCTCAAACTATTCTCATCAAAAAGATTGCTCTACAACTCATGGTTCGACATCAACATTAGCGATTTGAGCAGCAGATACTGGCGACATCGGTGTTCACCATTACTATGCAAAAGTATCCTGCGATTAATGCCATTCCTTCCATTGTCAGACTCACTCGCCAAACCACAGAACTTCACGTTGCCATACGAGGCTCTCCACCCGAAACTTACAGTAACTAGAGTTTTTCTGAGGAAAACATACTATGAGCCCAGTCAGAATATCATAACATGCCCGGTCGCATGTTATGATATGTTGAATGGTGAACATAGATCGATCAGGGGTCCCGATCAAATTTCTGTGTTTACAGCAGAAATGATGGCGATTAGAAAAGCGATTCAGTGGGCAGGAGACGACGCTAGTCAAGACTTGGTGATTTCTACTGACAGTCTCAGTTCAGCCATCAAATTGAAAAACATCGCTGGCTAGCAAAATTTCTGTGACTGAACCCAGTGTGTTTCAAATGGTCCACAAAAGGAACGGGAGGGACAGGAAAACTACAGTGGCATGGGTTAAAGCCTACATTGGTGTCATGGGTAATGAAACAGCGGACCGATCGCCAAAATGGCATTGAATGGCCAAATCAATAACGGAATGAAAATCCCCCGTACGGACTTGACACCATGGATTCGCAACCGACATCGAGAACAATGGCAAGAGGATTACCGGCAAGACACAAGAGGATCCTTTTACAAGAATGGATTCCCGTCCGTCAGACAACGACCAGGGTTCCACCATGGAGGGGTCAACCCACGGAACATGGTTCTGACGATGGTTCTGACCCGTCTTCAAAGCGGCCATGGCTTTGCAAGAAGTACCTGTACGAAAAAAGAATGAGTCGTGAATCTTCCCATTGTGAAGTCTGTGAGTCGGACGAAGATCTGGAACACTTAGTGATGCTATCCAGACGTAGCCGAACATTGTTTAGTGTTGGTTTGGTGGGGATGCCTTTTCGAACATTATAAGCGGAGTGGTGGGGGCAATGGCGGGAACCTGTTGTTTCAGTCGAACTCACGTGTTTGTCGGTCCGGCTTGTGCAGTTTTAGCGAATTTTCAAAGAAAAAAGTTCCAGTCACGCAGCATGATCGTATGAGCGAATTTTCGTAAATTATCATAGGTACTATTTCACGTCACATTGCTTTGAAAATTGAGGACTTTGAATAGGAAAGTGGTTACCTCCAGTTTTATGGCAAAAAATTCGTTCTACATAATAATTTGCTATTCAAAAAGAGATTTTGGATTTTCAACTTTTTTGCAGATTTTGTAGCACATCTTAATGAAATTTTAGTACATTTTTCAGCATAATTTTGTACATACATTTTTCAATACCTACTCTATTTTATTGTTAATAAACTTTTTGAGCTTTGCTAAAAGCGTTTGCTAAAATAATATAAATTTAACTATTTTTAGCCGTTTTTTGCTATTTTTAGTGATTTTTTCTTCTTTTTTTTTTAATTTGAGGAACTTAATGTGGTAATAAAATACTGGCCAACGAACTCGTCCTTTCGTTTGGAAAGCTTGATTTTTTTGGCGCAAGAACGGAATTTTCATCTCAATCCTAAGGAGAGATCATCTGGAAGGACACACACATTAGTCCTAGAATGATTTCAATGATGAAAATTTTCGAAAATTTTGATTTTAATATTTTTGGAGCCATTGCAATAACTTCATTTTCTACAAAAATTCGCTAAAAATTAGCTATTTAGATGGCTTCGAAATTTTAAAAGTGTGTTTGATTTCCAGACGATATCTCCCTCGAAAAACGGCGTAAAAAATTCGTTCCATCGCAAAAAAATCCGTCTTGGCAAAGGACAGGTCAAGTTCGTTGGCCAGCCAGATTGCTCCTGAATTGCAGGCTCAAATTTAGAATTTATTGGCCTAAAAATGCTAAAAAATCAGTTTTTTGACAAAATGGCATGTGGTGTGTCAAAGCCGAAGTTCAGTGCTGAGTCGATTGCGACCACCCCCAGATCTCTAAGATTCATAAATAAGTGAGAAAAATCTATTTTTAGATGAAAAATGCCCATAATTGACCAAATTTTCGAGTTCGGCTGCGTGTTCTAAAATTTTCTTTGCCATCTCGTTACAAGGCTATCCGGTCAGTTTTATTCAGGACATGATTGGCCTCAATGTTCAGAATTTAAGTGCCTAATTTAATGTTATCCACAACTTTTCTTTGAAAATTCGCTATATTAGTGATGCTGCATGACTGAGTTTTTTTTTTTTTTTTTTTTTTTTTTTTGTATCGTTGTTGCATAAACAAGGGCTTCAATTACCTTCGGCACAATTTCAGGAATGCCTTGTTTCGAAATCATAAAAAGTTGCATCAAAGATGTGTAGGAATCGCTCGTTGCCAAAGCCAAACAATCATTTACACTTATAGCATTGCGGTTGTTGGTATCTTGTTTTGAAATAGTTGGCCCAATAAGTGATATGAGTAATGTAATATATTCAATAAAAACCCTTGTAAAATTTGCGAACACGCTACATGCATTCACTACACTCATCTCTTTCCCTAAAGAGTTTCTCTGCCGCCTTCGATGAGGTCGACGAGCGGTAAATGTCACGACGCTGCATGTTAGATGCCCTCATCACCAAAAAGTTCCTCAACTAAACCACAATGACAAAAGTGCCAGACTGATTCGCGAACATTAATTTGTATGTCCTCGAACAACTGAAAATGCTCTACGAACATGTTTGGTGAACTACACATTTGATGTTTGTCCGATTTTTGTGTTCACCAGCAATGTTCGGCAGACATGTTCGGTTGGTGGAGACGAGGCTATAGACAAACTTCCTTCACCTACTGGTCAAATGGTAGTTTTCCCACTAAAACCAAAAAAATCTTGATTTCAGATAACTTTCAAGGCATATGAGTATTTTTATCTTACATTGGATGAACAACCTGCTCTGAAACACAGGTTACCTTACTTCATTGGTTTGGTCAAACTGACACCCTACAGGGATTTTCTAAGTGAACACTCAAACGGTTGGGTGTTCAAATATTGGTAATCCCCCATAAGAAATATAGGTACCTGTTATAAAGAAGGTAATTAATATATCTGGGGGTAAAATCAAATTATTTATATTTAAATTAAAACTATTAAATTTCATTTGTGACGGACATAAAGAAATATCACATTTCAATCAAAATTGAAGGACGTCCACGAAAATGTGAATTTATAGCACCATTCTATCAACGCTGGCCGCTATTCGGTCGTACCTACTCAGAAAATATTGTCCGTCCCGTGTAAACGACGGCTAAGTCCCAGTAAAAAGGGAATATTTCCTAAGAAGACTTGTATTACGTCGCTCCATAAGGCTACGTGCCGATACGACGGTTCAAAATAGATTTGAATGATATGAACAGAGAACAATGTAGCAAAGAAAGGGGAATCAAACCCCTAATACGTACTGACTACGCATTTGAGGCTAGACTCACATTTCGAGATGAAGTTGTTTAAAAGAAAGCTGGATGTTTTCCAAATGTGTTGTTGTTTAAATTACAAGAAGGAGCTAAGCCGGGCCACGACGAAGCCACGACCGCGACTTCTCTATTCTACTTGGTGACAAAGAGAAGCAGGAATTCAGTAATTTTGAGGCAGCCGCGATCATAAACAAAGCAGAACCAATGTAGAACCAGTATATTTCCAGGGCTTGTCATGACTCCGAATGCTGACAGGGAAGTTCGATTTTGCATGTATTTTGAAGGAGTAAATTATCCTATTAAGGAAATCAACATGTATAAGTGTAGGTACTAAAATGCAGCATGACATATTAGCGAATTTTCGTGAGTTGTCATATTATATGATGTACATATTGTATTATGTGGTGTGTTATGTTTGTGACATTGTTTTGAAATATGAACACTTTGAGTGCAAAGAAATTGTTAACCAACAATTTTATGGCAAAAACTCGTTTTAAAAGATTTTGGATTTTTAGCTTTTTTTTACAGTTTTGGCGAATATTTGCAGAAAATGAAGCTATTGCTATGGCTCGGAAAATTTTAAAATCAATATTTGAGAAAAATTTCTTCATTGAAATCCGTTTTGAGGCATTCTGAAACGATTCCTATATACGAGTATATATGAAAAGGCGCAAACTTCAGGAATCGTTTCAGAATGCCGCAAAACGGATTTTAATGAAGAAATTTTTCTCAAATTTTGATTTTATGATTTTCCGAGCCATAGCAATAGCTTCATTTTCTACAAATATTCGCTAAAACTGTAAAAAAGCTATATATATATATAGACCCCACTAATCTATACTCGGCACTTCGCGCCTCCCCGGATCTTTTCTTTATTCTACTGCGTAGAAAACGAGGATAATTTGCTATGCAATTCTTAGCCTGAATCAACTTAGTTTTGGAATGTAGCCAGGTACGTAAGGAGAGGGAAATTCGTAGCTTGAAATGTGAACATTTATCACATAAATCAAGCGCTTTCCAACGAGTGGCGAACGATTTTTGTGCGATGAAAACTGCGGAAGTTTCATTCCCCTAACAACGGCTGGGTTGTACGTGAAAAACACTGAAATTGTGACACAATCTATAGCAACTACTCAACTACTCGGTTGTACGTGAAAATCATCTTTAATTTCGTCCCGGACGTTACAAAAAAAATTATTGGGGGTCGGCCTGAGAAATGCATAGCAATTAATATACATATATATATATATATATATGTGTGTGTGTGTGTGTGTGTGTGTGTCATTCCAGACGATAGCTCTCCTAAGGATTGAGGTAAACATTCCTTTCTTGCATATATATATATATATATATATATATATATATATATATGTGTGTGTGTGTGTGTGTGTGTGTGTGTGTGTGTCATTCCAGACGATAGCTCTCCTCAGGATTGAGATAAAAATACCGTTCTTGCGCCAAAAAATTAAGCGCTCCAAACGAAAGGATGAGTTCGTTGGCCAAAAATTTTTGAGCACATTAAATTGGGCAAATTTCGAAAAATCTACTCAAAAAATCAGTACAAATGGCTAAAAACGGCCAAAAAATCGTTAAATTTATATTTCTTAGTAGAATTATTGTTAAAACTAAATCGTCACTGATTAAATAGGACATTCAAAAATGTTTTCTCAAAATTATGCTGAAAAACGTAGTTAAATGTCATTAATATTTGCTAAAACATCTATAAAAACTGCAAAAAAAATCTAAAAATCCAAAATCTCCTTAGACTTGCCGAATTTGATTTAGAATGAGTTTTTTTGCCATACAATTGGTTTTTAACAATTTCTTTCTACTGAAATTGTTCAAATTTCAATACAATTTAACATATTATAATACGATAGATAGTTAATCAAAATTCGCTCATACGATCACGCTGCATGACTGGAACTTTTCAACATACAAACACACTTTTATCCTCTAATTAGTAAAGTAAGATAAAAAATGTTTATACCGCTAGAAAGCTAAGACTTCGGGCCAGTTTTTACAGAAGATGTACAAGAAAACCAGTAGGTACCTACTGAAATGTGACACTCAAAGCCGGTTTAAAAATGTCTCATACTCGTGGAAATTTCGTGTTCAGGCAGTTTTTCCTCCAAATGAATCCTATCAAAAAATTGTGATTTAGCATTAGATAGGAAGGAAATTTAACGCTTTTTTTAACGGTAGGTATCCTCAAATTTAAACTTAATCTTTTAATTATTGTAGTTATTACTTTTTTAGTGACTAAGGGCCGGTTTTACCAATGTTTTTAATCAACGTTTACTCATTAAACCGAAGATCTCAGCTGTTAAACAACGATATTCGGTTTTACCAACTCCGGTTCAGATAAATCAATGATCAAATGCGCTAAATCATCGATCAAAACTAACCAGCCAAATTCGGGTAGTTAGCGTTCAAATCAATGATTTACAAGGTAGGTAGTTAGTTCTTTTCGCCATCTTTGTTTACATGACCGAAATCCTTTTTTGCAACGTTTTCCCATCTAATTTGCTACATTTTCCTAGTTATTTCCTACGTTATTCTACATGCACGAAAATGAGCCACAGAGATTTGAGCATTGGTTTTTGAGGACGAATTTGACGAGGATGATATGAAGACTTTACAATTCACCGTCCTCGTTGGATTAGAGAGAGTACGGCGGATTTCAATCTCAATGAAATCGATTTTCTGAGGAGGTACCGACTTTCAAAAACTACTGTTTCGGGTAGGGATATATCAAACGTCACGTCAAATTGGAGGTTTTCCATTTCAAATTGGAGGTTTTCCATTTCAAATAGGAGGTTTTCCATTTCAAATTGGAGGTTTTACATTTCAAATTGGAGGTTTTCCATTTCAAATTGGAGGTTGACGGAAATGGTTCGTTTCGCATTAGTTCTAAACGCCGCAACGCTAGCCCGCGTAGAAGGCGGAAACACCCGGTGATTCTGAAAATACCTACTCCGTGCAACACAACATGACGAAGACATTCCATCCGTCCCTTCCAAATGCCATTCTTTTGAAGGTGCCTGTTGATTCGCCTCATTCCAAAGTCTCTAATTGCCACCGTTAGTACGACTTGCTTTATTTTTGTGACATGAGTTCGGACGACGAAGAAATGAAACCGCGTTTCGTTCGCCGATCGAACCATGCGAAAAGAAGTGGTGAGAGTGACGAAGATGCTGAAAATGAGGGGATTCCTTCCACTACCCGACGACGTCGAGGACAATACGGTAGGTTCACTGTAGAACAAAGAAAAATGTTCCTTAGAATGTACGAAGAAGGACATACTACTAAACATGCGGCTTCTACAATCGGCATCAGAGAGAGTACGGCTTACATGTTGTTGAAAAAGTATAAGGAAAACGAAAATGAGCTTGTTTGCCGAAGCAGAGGAGGAAAATGGGTGAAAAGCTTACCACCGAGGTTTTGGAAGCGATTGAGGCTGCAGTGGAAGAAAATCCTGGCAGGACTCAGAAGGAGATAGAACGTGTTCTTTTCGAGAAAAACATTGACTTGGCCGTGAGTACCGTTGACAAAGGTTTGCGTCTTTTGAAATGAACCTTGAAATTAGCTTACAAAGATCTGGATCGGATAAATTCTGTAGAAACGAAAGAGAGAAGAAAAATTTACGCAGCGGAATTCAGAACATGGGCGCCAGAAAACCGTGAAAATAAGGTATTCATTGACGAATCTGGTTTTAATTTGGACCTTCGAAGAAGTCATGCGAGATCCAGGAGTGCTAAGATCCACGTGCTGTTTCCACAGTACCCACGGTAAGAGGAAGAAATGTTTCCCTTGTCCTAGCCGTAAACACTCAAGGTGTTGTTCATTATAAGATAATATTACGAGGCAACTGCAATGGTGAGACGTTTAAGGAATTTATCGCAGAGCTGCACGAAAAAGTGTCGAACCCAACTATCATGTACATCTGATATGGATAACGCAGCGATTCACCGAGCCGGACAAGTTACCAGTAAGATGATCGAATTGGGGTTTAACGTGAAATATCTGCCCCCCCTACTCACCCAACTTGAATCGAGTGGAGCACTGCTTTTCAAAAATCAAGTTGTCAGCAAGAAAAATCCTTAGTGAGCCCCAAACAAACCACGACCTGTGTGACACGATAACCCGAAGCGTTGCAACTGTCACCACATCGGACTGCACAAATTATGTTATGAGAATGATGATAGACCTGACAGCCGCTGCTACAGGGAGAGACTTACGTTGAAAAATTTGTTCATTCTTTTCCGTTTATTATGTTCATTCTTACTTGTTGAATGTTACGTTTCACTCGCTAATTTGTTGTTATTGCTTTCCCAGAATTAAATCATGTATTTCCGTCAACCTCCAATTTGAAATGTAAAACCACCAAATTGATGTGTAAAACCTCCAAATTGATGTGTAAAACCTCCAAATTGATATTTAAAACCTCCAATTTGAAATGGAAAACCTCCAATTTGACGTGAAAATGCTATATGTACGTTCATAGAATGTAAAAATACAGTAAAATAGTGTTATAAAATAGCCAACGGCTCATCACAATTTGAAATGACACAATGTGCCTAGATGGTGTCGTTGGCTGTTGTCATTGAAGTGATGGGAGATACACACATAAAAATACATAGTCATGCAACTTGACAATAATATATTACGAGACAATGTAACCTGTTTCCTGCGCTCATTAGGTCGAAATAACTTTGGAACAGTGTTGGGCATAGCATAATCTTATCGTCGAATACGAATACGATTGTAATCGCGATAATTATTCGTTTATTCTGAGTCAACTGCGATTATATTCGTGGGGGACGTCCTATTGAAATATATTTGATACAAACACGCTGGGCTCCAATCGTTGAATTCGCTTTGAGGAAGTCCCTCTGAAGCTAGAAAATATTAGCAAGGCTTCGCGTATTATAGGAGGGACGCCCTATTGAAATTGATGACCGTGACGAATTTTTATGGGTTGTATTCGTGTAATCGCCGACAGACGAATACGATTACACGAATACGAATATAATCGCAGTTGACTCAGAATCAACGAATAATTATCGCGATTACAATCGTATTCGTATTCGACGATAAGATTGTGCCCAACACTGCTTTGGAATCTGGGCTGCTGCAGTGTGTACAGTTATAAAATCATCGGATACCAACCACTGTTTTTTAGTAGTGGTGGAATTGTTGAGGTTCGATCAATGAAGACGAATCAAAATCGCGTTTGGATGGAGTATTCCAGTGGTTCGAAATTCTATGGTTTTCACTTCAAACTGAAATTCAGAATCCTTGAAGGAACTATTTTATGATTTTTTTAAAACCATCCGTCCTCTCTGCCGCACCCTGTATTATCATCGCTGCACTAGTTTCGAAATGAAAGGGCAGTAAAGGACTACCCCTACGAGTTTTAAACCATTATTCTATCAGAATGGATTAAAAAAGATAGAAGCATTGAAGATTTCAGGTTGGTAACAGCTGTTCCCTCACTATTATCTCGTTATCACCCTCATTTTGCGGGCAAATGCCTGCTTGATATCGTCTAAATCAACGTTCAAACTTTAAATCGACGTTTCTCGGAAACGCTGTAAATCTTTGTTTACTGATAATAGTGTTTATCTATTGACTACGTTAGTGAAACCCGTTTGTTTTAAATCAACGTTATCAACGTTCAAAACTCTGGTTCTGTAACAATGATCAACTTCTAAATAATCTCAAATATTGAATTACTCGGAAACTAAGCCTTTAAACAAATCTCTAAGAGGAAGTTTCGATCAGAAATGAGCTCGAGAACCTCGCCCTGAAGTATTATGTAGGACACCCAGTATAAAGAGTCTACAACTAATTTATGATCAAAAGTGTCTCTTAGCAATTTTTATTTAATTTACTTATTTATTTTTTTTACTTCGCTAAAAAATTGAGTTTTTCCATTTTAATTTTTTTTTTTGTGTTTTCTGTTCTTTTTGTGTTGTTGCTGAGATTGTGGCTTAGTTTTTAGGCTTACCTGAGAAAATTCACGTGTCCAATTGCTGGGACCTATGGGCGTTGAAAAAACTAAAGATTTTCGAAAATTGACCTATTTCACTTCTTAGGCTGATTTATCTCCAGTTCATTCCAAGCTAAAAATTTTGACTTGGCATCAGCCAGATAGGAAATTTGATGCTCTTTCCAACGGTTTTCTCAGATTTGATTTTACGCACAAAATTAAGAGAGTTATAGCCGTCTTAGTGTCATAAGGTCGAAAACACGGAAAACATTTAAAATGGACAAAACTCGGTTTTTTAGTAGAGTAAAAAAATTGCTAGGAAACACTTTTGAACAGAAATTAGTTGTAGAATCGAACCCTGGTCGGTGGTGCGACCTTAATGTGGACACTGTATATATTTCGCCCTTGCGCCAACAAAAATTATGCTTTCCAAATGAAATGATGAGTTCGTTGGCTAGCACGTTTTTTAGCGCAATAAATTGGTCAAATTTCCAAAAATGTGCTGAAAAAAATCACTAAAAATGGCTAAAAGCTGTTGACAACCGTTAAATTAATATTTTTAGCCGAATTTTAATGAATAGCAGTTTATCAACAATGAACAGAACCATTTAAAATGTACGCAAACACTTATGCTGAAAAATGTACGTACCCTACATAAATTTCATTATTTTTTTAAATAAAAAATGAATTTAAACTCCAAAAAAATCCGAAAATCCAAAATCCTTTTTTGATTGCAGAGTATTATTTAAAACGAGTTTTTTTTGCAGTAAAATTGGTGGTGAACTATTTCTTTGTACTCAGAATGTTCAAATTTCAAACCAATGTAACATAATAGAATACGATAATTTACAAAAATTCACTCATACGATCATGCTGAATGACTGAAACTATTTTGTTCAACCCGAAACTCGAATGGTTGGTTGAAGAATTTTAACGGTTTATGGTGCGGTGCTCCGGATGCTCTCATTCGATTCATTGATATGAGTTCAATAAATAGAAATTAGACGGAGAAACTACCCTTTTATTTAGAAAGTGTTTAAGATAGGTAATGTGTTCCTACAAATTTCCCGTGAGGAAGATTGAAAGTGATGTCGAAACTCAAGGCACATCCCTAGTCAAAATGCAATTTTTTAGCTAAATTTCGTAGATTTCGGTCCATGTGAATTTATTTGTAAAATCATCATGCTAAAAATCACTGCAATAGCTTAATTTTCCATAAAAGTTCGGTATTACGTTCCAACTTGTTTTACGACATGCCTCTTGAATTAAAATTAATATGATTACTCGATACCTACACCTATTCATCTTTGGAATAATTATAATTTCCTTCAGATGAATAGGGTGGTACATACCTTCTACTTATTTGGATGTACCTACTTACATAGTCACAGTTGTCAACGGTAGGTTCACTATTGGAGTTCACACTATTCTATGGTAGATATGATATCGAGGAAGCTGTTACCTAACGACGGGTAGGTACTTACCTACCAGGAAATGCCCAGATCCGACTGATAAAATTGTCAGGGTTAGTGCAGTTGTCAATGGTCATCCTTAATTTTTTGTTCGTCAGCGAGGGATAGGTCACCCAAAGGAGTAGAGGAACTAACAGTTACATATTATCCTTTTATGTAGCATTTCCAAGTCAAATTCAACCTTTTCCAAATCAAATCCATTTGGTTTTCCAAACCAAATTCAGCCTTTTCCAAGTCAAATCCAACCTTTTCCAAACCAAATTCAGCGTTTCCCCAATTATTAGGGAATGACGCAAATATCAATGGACATTAACACTTATTTATCTTTATGCTATTATGGAAGTACACATTAGGTAATTCAGCAGGTAGGTACTGTGAAATCACTTTATCATCCCATACCGAAAGGCAGGAGCTGTGGGGTATCCCTGAGTAGGTAGGTAGACATAGGAATCGATGATTTTTGAAACAACCTACACACCATTTACGTAATTTTACAGGAGAGCAAAAAAACTATTTTGCTTCCGAGACTGCAAGGCAGCGGAAGCTTTGTTTTCACTTTCGAAATGAAAAAAAATGTTTTGCTCCAAAATCAAAATTTCCACTCGCATTTTGCGTTTCAGAGCCTCCTGAACAAATTTGGTTCCGTGTCTGTCTGTCCGTCCACATTTCCTTGTAACAGCCATAACTTCCACAATTTTGATCCGATTTTAACCAAATTTTCAGGGATCGTGCGGGTTAAGCTCTAGATGGTCCCCTATCAACTTCATCATGATCGAATCAACGGTAGCATCTGCGCAGGCGCTAATGTGAATTCCTTGTGACGGTCATAACTCGGTCAATGATGAACGGATTTCGGTCAGATTCTCAGGGATGATGTGCGTAAGGTCCCTTGAGATCCCATATTACAATCATCATAATTGCATTAGCGGTACGCTCTGCGCATGTGTGAACGAAATATTCTTGTTACGGTCCTTGCAACAGCCGTAATTTCCACAATTTTAATGCGATTTTCTTCAAATTTTTAGGGATTGTGCGGGTGTAGCTCTACATAGTCCCCTATCAGTTCCGTCATGATCGAATCAACGGTAGCCTCTGCACAGGCGCAAACAAAATTTCTTGTTTCGGTCATAACTCAGGCAATTGTGAACGGATTTCGGTCAGATTTTCAGGGATGATGCGGGCAAGGTTTCTTGAGGTCCTGTATCACATTTTTAACAATCATCAGCAGCGGTACGCTAGGCGCATGCGCGAAAGTGATGTTTTTGTTACGGTCACAGCTTAGTTATGAGGAACATGCGGACTACATCCTGGATGGTCCCATATTAAAATCAAAATTTTCCTTATTAATTTCATTTATTATATGTACCATTTAGCTTTCAATTTCCCACCTTATTAATTCCCTGATGCCAGAACCGGTCGTTTCTAGTTTTCTGGAATTTAATGGTGACGTACTGTGAAGGTCACGAGGAAGCTCATGTGCCATTTCCTTGGCAGTGTATTTTAATTAGAGCTGCACTGCCTAATAATAAGCACAAAAATAGACTAACTCAACAGCACTAACTCAGCAATTTGTTTATGAGTTTTGAATTTTGAAAATTGTTAGATTTTGGTTGTTTCAAAATTCAATGATTTTTTAGAAGTAATAATTGAATTACTGAAGAGAAAATGAAGAAATAGAAACATTTTACTGTTAAGGTAAACTTTATTGAACCAAAACTGTCAATAATAATTCTTGCAGAGGAAAGAATCAGTTTAATACACCATTAGGTGTATTATTAGGTGTATCACCTTTTACAAAAAAAATTTTGAAATGTCTAGAGTAAAACATTTTTAAATTTTAAATCTTTTTTTACACTCAGTAAAAAAAAAAAAAAAATCAAGAAAACGAATTGGATCAGCAAGAGAAGTCACATGCTCATTGCACATGATATTCAAAGATCCTCATCTACGTCACACGTCACACGTTGGCCACTGCCGAATATCTTTCCAGAAAGGGTTGCTCTCGAAACCAGGGACGTATTTAACGCATTTCTTGAGGCCTTCCATCTTCTTTCGGTTTAGTGGTACTTTCCCTCCAGGGTAGGCTGGGGCGGTAGGAAAAACAAGAAGAGTGTCATTCAGTATTTTCCGGAGTCTGAATGTTTGACATAAGAGGCCATTAATGAATTCACTGACTTTCACAATACCATTTGCTTCGTACTTGAAGTGGCTGTATTTTGATATGGCAAATTTGGTTTTTTCTGTGGAGTTTCTTCGGGAAGCGGTTTCTATCGAAACGCTGGTTTTATAAAACTGAGTCCACCAATCTTTAAAATTCAAGGTTTCCGAACCTTGAATGAACAAGGGATGACAAGCTAAAAACGAATGACGGAAAAAGTAAACAATGGTTCAACGTAAGTACAAGGTTTGACATTCCTCATTGGAGAGTGTAGAAACAACCAATATCCAGCACGAAGGTTGTTTCAAAAAACTCATCGGGATTTTCAATGCTCATTTTAACCCACTTCTAACACGTTACGGCGGTTCTAACACATTTCTCAACAGGTGAGTCTTGGCATGTACAATAGAAATCCGTGAAAAAGCAACATTGCCAAAAAGTGGCGTATAGGTTGTTTCAAAAATCATCGATCCATAGTGTGGTGAATTAATCACCACCTTTCATCAGCCCTTTTCAGGACTACCAAAAATAAGTTCTAACATTAGAACTTCATACAAAAGACGTCGAGCTACGTACAAACAAAATAATACATTTCGCCCGAGAGATTATGAGAAAATCATAATCACGGACGAAATAAAGACAAATACTCGTCAAGCCAAACACCTACTGCGAGAGAGAGGCTTGGCAAGACGACATGAGGAAGTTGCCTTGAGAACATCAACTCAAAAAAGCAACCAAATGACCTCTACGAGGATCAAGGACGAAGCTAGCAAATTAACTCGACAATCTGAAACACATATTGCGAGAGAAACTAAGCGAACCAATCAGGAAACACCTATTGCGCGAGAGAAGCTAAGCGAACCAATCAGGAGACAGCCCGGCCGAGCCGAGAATCAGCAAGCTCATTTGCATACTAACCATAAAGCGGCCAGTAGTCCGGGCCAATCAGAGACAGCCTCCCCCTATAAATATAACGAGCTGGACCGGGCGCATTCATTCAACTCTTCACCTCCACGCTGACGACTCTTCTCATACGAAGCTTTCTACACGCATCGAGGTATTACTACGCCAGGATTCTGGATATCTTCGAGACAGTATTTCACTGCTCTCTCTCAACTCTTCAGTCAGGACATCGCCCGGTTCAAATAGATTCTTTCTATTTGGACGACCGCTGGGGTGTCTTAGTCGAGCCGCCCGAATCTTGCAGCCTTAAGCTCTCGATTGACGGCTGGGACTCGCCGGGTAATCGGACTTCTCATACGAACCGATTAACCGTCCAGGAAGTTCTTATAAGAGCTCGGAGAGGACCCTCGTACGATATAGGAGAGATATCTGCGAAGCGAGTCCCTCCTCTACATCACATAAATCCTTTTTCATAACCAGAAAAGGTATTCAAACGAATTCTATAATTCGTTTCGCCCGATGGAGCGCAGCCCGTCTTTCTTCCTCGGACACGGGGAGAAGATCCTAGCGCTGACTCTAGCTCCCACTCGGGGGTGGATCCTCACCCGAAATTCGGATCCCCGGATAGTCAACGCGACAAAATCACATCGCTCCCGACCAACCCCGCGAAGGATTGGAAGTCTACTTCCTCGCCTGAAACACGGCTCGAGCATACGTCTCACCACCTTTCAGAAGGTAATAAAAACGAGACTTTTGATAAGAAAGAGCATTTAACACGCTCCTCCACGGGCTATGCGGCCGACACGAGTGAGTGGCTCACTCCTCACATGCACCATTCGCATGATCACAACGGTACTTTTCAGTACCCCACACAAACTAACACGGGTCAGTACAGAAATATACAGCTAAGACCTGAAAACTCCCCGATACTAAAACAGCAAACTGAACTACCCGGCCAGAGGTGAGTTCCGCTCACGAGCTAAATACAAGCCATATTAAGGATTCGACAGAAACACAAATCAATAAAGGTACTTTCACGTACCTCACTCCAGTTCACACGCAAGGTCATGGCCCACATGACCAATTCAAGGACCCTTTTCATAGCGTCCAACTCGGTCTACCAACCCCGAGTCAAACGTATAGAAATCCACTACACATAGTACCTTGCTTATTACGAGTCAACAATAGCAATACGTTAGGTAGTTAGCCTTCATCGGAAGATACCGTGATTTTCTCCCCATCACTGCGAACTCCCTATAGCTGAGTAAAAACAACTCTGTAAGCTTAAGGTGGGTGTCCACGTGAGAGTGTTTCCCTCTCGAGAGCCGCTTGTGCTCTCGAGAGTTACTATGCCCTTTAAACGAGAGAGTGAAATCCCCGCGAGCTCACTCTCGGCGAGCAACTCTCGAAGCCAACTCTCGAGAGTCCGCTGAAACTGTTTACAACATGCGATGCGAGGTCAGTCTCGACAGTCAGCAAGTGAAGATGCCGTCGACCCGACAGAGAGAAGTAGCTGCAGCATGCTTAATTCTGTGCTTGTCAAAAAGAAATTTTATTAAAAAAAAAGGAAATGGGTGAAGGATTGGATTGCGAAGAGGAATCATTTAGGCTCGTACCACCATCTAGTGCGCGAATTGCATGTAGAAGACGCCCAACAATTTAAAAATTTTTGTAGATTTTCGAGTGTTGAATTTGAAATGCTGGTGGAATTAGTGGGACCAACAATCTTTAAAAAAGACACCGTCATGAGAGGAGCAGTATCTGTTCAAGAGCGGCTTATGGTTGTCTTACGATTTTTCGCCACAGGTAATATTTAAAATATATAGGTATGATATATATATATATATATATATATATATATATATATATATATATATATATATATATATATTTTATTAATTACTTTTTATTTAATTTGAGTTAACCAGGGGTGCCCACCCCCCCCAAGCGCAACGACTCGAGCCCCCCCCCCCCCCCGAACTATTGACCCCCCCCCCCCCCAATTAAAATATTTTTTAAATAGGTAATGTAAATGATACACTGATGTGATAAAAAATGTTGTATTTCTTGTTTTACAAATGTAAGTAATTAATTGTTAGTATAAATCTTATTACTCGTTCATAAAAAAACTAAAAAATACTCATTTTTCTAAACCCCCCCAAAAATTTTAAAAGACGCAGTTTGCGTCGTGACCCCCCCCCCCCCCCCCCCCCCCTGTGGGCACCCCCTGAGTTAACCATATATTAATTACAGGTGATTCTTACAGTAGTCTGCAATATCTCTTCCGCATCCCTGTGTGTACAATCAGTAGGATTGTAAAGGAAACGGCTCCTGCAATTTTCAACGCTCTCAAAGGAATACATTTGAAAGTAGGTACACATTTCCAATAATTTTTCATGAATAATAATTTTTTATTTACGAAAATTGAATGAATAATTTTTTAGTATACGGCATCACAGAAAGTAGGATACTGCTCGAAAAATGCTTGAAACAAAATTTAAAATTACCAAATTAAATAGTATCATTCTCATTGATACTAAACGCCTGGATGAATTCTCTGGCTGATGTAGTTGAGCGTTCGGAGGTAGTCATCGTTTCTGGAAATGAATAATAAGGTGACGTCTGGGTTGGAGTTGCAGCAAAAGAACTGCAGTCAGATGAACTTTGCATGAAATAAGCATCTTCTTCTTCAGCTGCATTCAATATTGCTTTCCTTATATTCGTTTTCAATCTCCTTCTGACGTTGTCAAGTTTGATTGACCGCAGTTCACACGCAACGTATTCTCCAAATTTATCGTGTTCATCAGGGGCTTTAGCGAGTACTTGTAAGGCAGCTTTTATAGCACAGTCGTTGTCTTCCATTTCGTCTTTTCGTGTCTTCCTTTTCTTGCTTGGAAGTAGAGACTTTTCGTTTGATTCGTTAGCCTGAGTTTGTTCATTGCCCTCATCAGTATTGTTTGGAAATGCATTCTCCTCATTTCTTTCCCCGAAAGTCGAAGATGTTGGGCTCTGAAAATTTTACATAAAAGTAGTAAATTCATTCAAGATTCAAGAGATTTGGTTGATAGGACTTATTTCAATCTAAGTATTTCTCACGCATTCATTTTTGTTATTTACTAATTTTTTTACAGTTCCCTCAAACCACAGAAGACTGGCTGCGCATAGAAGAGGGTTTTGAGAAAAGATGGAATTTCCCCCATTGCATTGGTGCTATCGACGGAAAACATGTGGTTATTCAAGCCCCACCCAAAAGCGGGAGTACATTTTATAACTACAAAGGGACGCACAGTATTGTTTTATTAGGCGTCGTGGACGCGAACTACAGGTTTACCTACATCGATGTGGGTTGTAATGGGAGAATCTCTGATGGAGGCGTATTTGCCAATTGCACTTTGTATAACCTGCTGGAACAGCAGAAACTACCTTTGCCATTACCACAGCCTCTTCAAGGAAGAGAAATGGCAGTTCCATATTGCTTTGTAGCAGATGACACGTTTGCTATGAAATCATATATACTGAAACCATACCCATTTCGTGAACAACCAGCGCCCAACAGAATATTTAATTACCGCCTATCAAGAGCACGTCGAATTGTTGAAAACAGTTTTGGAATTTTGGCAAACAGGTTTCGAGTACTCAGAAAACCTATACTTCTGAATCCGCAAACCACAAGTGACATTGTACTAGCGTTGTGCGCGCTCCACAATTTTTCAGTGGACATAAATGAACAAAGCTATACAGGCAATGGAATGATAGATACAGAAGATGGAACCACACACACAATAATACCTGGTCAATGGCGTAATGAAGAAGTAAACAACACTTTCTTTTCTATAGCGAGTGGCAGAAGAAATAACTTTCCTGCCTCTCAAAAGGATGTGAGGGATGAGTTCAAAACCTATTTTATGACTCCTCAAGGAGAAGTAGCCTGGCAGTATGCTCATATCACGATACAATAAGTTAATTCACGTGGAATCTGGGGTGCCCTTTTATTAGTATTTTAATAGTTTGATTTAAATTGACAAAAATTGGTTTGACAAAAATTGAGAACCAAAAATTACCAACGTACCAGATTGGATTGAGTTGCAGCAGCCTGCAGGGTTGGAACGATAAAACTTAATGCCGAAAAATAGGGCCATCTCTTTGTTTCTTCTGTTCCACTTCCGCTTTTTTTGTGTTTAATTTTTTTCAGCTCTTGAGAAACCTGTAATGGAAAGAAAATACGAATATCAAGAGAATTGCAATTGTATTCGTAGTATTGATATATTGAGAATACTGTATTTTAAGTAAGTGTAGTATTGATAATGCTGTATTTTTAACAAAAAATGGAAATATATTTGTCAAATTAACTTACTTACCTGATTTCTCAAATTGTGTAGTTTCCTATTAATCTCGGAAACCGGGCAATTAAACTCACAAGCCAACTTTTCAGTCACAAGATTTTTCTTGTTGCGGTCCCTGTAATCAATGTGTCGAATATCCCATAGGATTGGGTTCGCTTCGTACTTTTCAATGAGTAGGAAAACCTCCTCATGCGTCCACTTTTTATTTGGCCCGGCCATGACGAAAACTCGTCAGAAAACTCGAGAGTACTCTCAGTAATTCAAACTGTCTTGAATTGTGGCGAGAACGCGGAGAGCGACGAGAAACCGTTTACACTAGCGAGGATGATGGAACCTCCCGAATCTCGGAGAGCTCCCCCTCCACTCGCGGCGAGTACTCTCGGTGGACTTTACACTTGCGAGTTTTACTCTCGATAGTGAATTTGCCGCTCTCGAGAGGGAAACACTCTCACGTGGACACCCACCTTCACCCTATGAGAATCGTTCACAATTCATTGAAAAGATCGCAGTTTGTGATACACAATTACGTTGACTACAACGCCATAAAAAGCGCACACCAACAAAATGAGGAGGGCCAATATATTTTTTAAATTGTTTTTCAAGTATCTATCATTGTTTTTATGTGTGACTGTTTTTCAAGGGTAACTCGCGTAAAAACAGAACAATCGCTACTAAATCATCACTCCTGCCCATGAGCCTTTCGGTACAGGATGTCATTAACCCTAGAGGGATAGGCGTGAGTAAATCTTACTCACAAGGAGAAGCATCCGTTGATTTTCCCTAGACAAAGTGAGGTGGCGCTTGCTAGACCCACTGCTATTCGTTTAGCAAGATGTGATGGGATGGCCAGTCAGTTCAAATGCATCCATTGTGGAGCGTAGATCATTTGAAGGTAATTTCTAAAACATAGTGAGTCAATTTTACTCACTCCTACCTTGCTATGAAAATGTTGTATGAGCAATCATTACTCACACCTATCTTCACATGCATATTTATATGAGTAAGTTTTACTCATACCTATCTTCATATGCCTACCTATATGAGTAAGTTTTACTCACCCCTAGCATCACGTACCATTATATGTGAGTAAATTTTACTCAGTTCTACCTTAATAGGTCTAGTAATGTGAGTCACTCACATTTACTTGCTCATGTCTTTTGTGGAACAATTTTATAATATATTATTGTGCAGCATAACTGGAACTTTTTTCAATTTTTCTCCATTTAATTTTTCATAGTTATTGCAGATTCATACAATGGCTTATAAAACTAAAGGTGCAAACGCGTACATACTGCTCGATTTACCCTTATTCGAAACACGGTAACTTATTGCCATAAGTGTAATAAGCCAGTGTACGGAGAACAACGAATCAAATTTTGCATTTCATGTGGACGAACTGAATAGTGGCCATTGCCAAAACATTTTTCATGATACCTTTGTCTTTTTTTTTTTTTTTTTTTTTTTTGAAAGGTTTTTTTCTATATTTGGAATTTAAAGTATAAGTTACCTAATTTTGTTTTTTAAGACTGATTTGTTGCTTTGTTATAAAACGTTGGCTTTGTAGACCTTTCTTGACGTTGTTGTTTTTTGTGCAGGCCTGTTACCTGATTGTCTGAAACATTATGCCTTATCGATTTTTTTCGGAAGATTTTTACTTGCATTTTGACATTAATAATGATTAATTTATTGCACATTAGGAACCTGCTTACTTACCTACTGTGTACTTCTTCAATAGCATTAAGATAAATAAGTTTTAATGCCTATTGATATTTGGTCACTCCCTTATAATTGGGGAAAGGTTGAATTTGGTTTGGAAAAGGTTGAATTTGGTTTGGAAAAGGTTGAATTTGTTTTGATTTGAAAAAGTTGAATTTGTATTGGAAATGCTACATATCAATTACGTTCTTGGAATTTTGGAATTCCAGTGTTTCACTTGAAGGGAATTATTTCAATCAGTTTCAGGGAATCAGTTCCCGTTATTAGTTTAATAAGTCCCTAGTTCAAACTGAGATCCAAATTCATTATTATTTGGTTCATCCGAGAGTATGGGGTTCTTAAAATTTATTTTCATCTGAATTCATTGCGAGAAATACTCAGTTCTCTCAAACAAATAAAACATTCAGATTGTTTTAGCACCTGATTTCTAACTCCAAAACAGGTAAAGATACACCATTAACAGATTTCACATCCACTCTTGTGGTCCTGTAGATCCACAGAACAGAATAAACACACACAAAAAAAAAAACCTTATAACCGTGGGTGTACCGCTCAGCTGTCTCTTTTCGAGAACCTGCAGGTAGGTATTACCTACTCCGATTTTCAAGTCGTCCCACAGTGGTTCAGAAACCCCGTATTTCCAGACCGAAAATCCAATAGTCGAAATTCTTCGGAAAGTGTAGTTTGATATCCTGAGCTGTTTAGAGGTTGTTGGAGAGTCGCTAACACAGGTTATAACTGGTACCTATAAAATGTTTTATCGTTCAACTACGCCCAGTGAATCTTGCGATTGTGCGATAATAGGATATTTTGTTTGTACAGGTGGTCATTATTAGTGCATATAAGGCTGTCCAGGCGAGCTCGCGATTTTTTTTCTTGAATTCAACATCATGGCCGACATTTCGCAAGGTTTGCCGAATTTTTGTGTGTTTTAATTAATCAACTAGAAATATTACAGTTTTACTATGCTCATTTGTAATTTCGAGAAGTAATTAGTAGCGGGGTCCGCTGGGGATCGCAACACATTTGATGCCTAACGGTTCTCAAATATGTGTAGATAAAGATTCAATAACACTTGACTGCTACTAATTGCAACCCAGAGGTTTAGATCATTAATATTCTCGAGATTTATAAGGCAAAATTTTAAGAAAAATTTGGTTTGTGTAAATTAGGTTTTAGTTACATATTAATAAAGAACGTAACATAAAATGTGCCAAATAATTATCATCATGCGAAGTGGAGAAATGGAATCAGAGAGTGAGGAGGATGGTGAAGAGGGAGAGGAAGAAATGGAAGTAGACAGAGAAGAACATTGGTACCTAATATTCTTTCTCTGTTTTATTTTTTCATGGCCTGATTAATCATTTTATTTATTTATTTATTGAGAACGGGTGCAAGCCCAATTATTTCTTATTGTTGTAATGTTTGAAAGAAACATGAAATATTTTTTATTTTATTCAGTTTTTTCAGTAAGAGAAAACCTCATACTGTGGTATATATTATATATACTCGGCCCCCCTGGACCCCCCTAATCTATACTCGGCGCTTCGCGCCTCGCCGGATGTTTTCTCTTTTCTACTGTGTAGAAAACGAGGATAATTTGCTATGCAATTCGTCTCACGAAAAAAAAAAAAAAAAGTTCAAGCCTGGCTGGGATTTGAACCCACAACCTTCGTCTCACGAAAAAAAAAATAAATAAATAAATAAATAAAAATAAATAAATAAATAAATAAAAATAAATAAATGAATAAAAATAAATAAAAAAAATCAAGCCTGGCTGGGATTCGAACGCACAACCTTCGTCTCACGAAAAAAAATAAAAAAAATTTCAAGCCTGGCTGAGATTTGAACCCACGACCTCGCGGGTTCGCGTAGTGGGACAAAAAAATTATTGGGGGTCGGCCTAAGAATTGCATAGCAATTATATATATATATATATATATGTATGTATATATAATTGTTAGTTTCTGGGTATTAACGACGACAGACCGTGATTTCTCCTTAAAAAAAAATTTTATTGATTAGAAGCACGTGTTAATTAGGTATCTGCTTCATGAATAACATAAAAGAGTTCTTCTTACCTTAAAGAAAATCGGTTTTTATAGTCGTTTCTTCTATAAGTTCAACGCGCAAATTACAAATTCGAACAAATTGAAAGAATTAAACTTTACTTACCTACTTGTTAACAACCGTTGTCAACACACTGTTGTTACGAAACGAAAATAACAATAAATCAAAAGTGGAGTAGTTCCCTAACTTTTACATCCCCCCCCCCCTCCCCAAACACATCTACAGCCTAACCGGGACATTCCCTGAATGTTTCATCAAAATCAGATTAAAACTGTGAAAATGATGCTTGTTACAAGGATTTGTGAACACAGGACAGCACACAGACACGGTACGAAAGTTGTTCAGAATGGTGTAAATCGTAAAATGCGATTGAAAATTTTGACTTTGGAGAAAAGTTTATCCCCCGAAAGTGAAACTGATCCTTCCTCTAAATGTGTGCAGAGCCCGAAAAATAAAAAAGTTTTGTATACTGATATTTAATGTCTGGTGCAAAAAAACCCTCATAATACTGACGATTTTTTCCTGTTTTCTGGAAAACAGCTTCCGTGGAAGGAGTGAGTTTAGGAATGAACGCCCTCAAATATTGATAAGAGAGTTTTAGAATGATGAAAAACGCTGCAAATTATTGCACAAAGGTTTATCATTTCTGTATTAGGTAACCCTTCAACGCAGATCGCTGTAGAATATTACATATCAAACTGAGTCTATGGTGCATTATTGAAATATAACTGGACAGTGTCACGGTAGGTACCAAAAGAAGATAAATGAATACGAAAAAACCAAAAAAAAAAAAAAAAAACCCCTCCCTCTTGTAGGGGGGGGGGGGAGGTGATCTCCCCCTATAAAAAACCATGAAAGTGACTTTGAAAGATTTAAAGAAAAATTGACACTGATAGGATTCGAACTAAGATGGTGCTGATTGCGCAATGCGCAATGTGGTCTTATTTGTGATCCTTGGAAAAAGTAGAAGGAATTTTTTTTTTTTTTTTTTCATATACCTCCACAAATAAGGATTTGAGGAGTAGGGGGGGGGGGGGGACCTCGTGGGACACCCTAGATAGCAGTGCAGTAGAGTATCTAGGGCACTTCTTCAATATATTATTCTTTGCAATTTATTCTAGTTAATTTGAATTTTCATGTCATCGGAAGAAGATATTCTATTAGCTGTGATGAAAACATTTTAAACTAGACCAGCTCCAGGACCTCGTGGGACACCCTAGATAGCAGTGCAGTAGAGTATCTAGGGCACTTCTTCTATATCTTCCGGTGTTTCCTTGATTTCTCGTATTATTATATTATTCTTTGCAATTTATTCTAGTTAATTTGAATTTTCATGTCATTGGAAGAAGACATTCATTATAATTATGACATCTAATGATTAGCTGTGATGAAAACCTTTGAAACTAGACCAGCTCCAGATAATAAAATTAGCTTTTACAGCTAGATGAATTTGTTCTGCTATGGAACGACCTCAATTCCGGCTGGGCGGGCGTCATCAAATCGGATCGGGAGACTTCCGGATCCAGTGTAGGCACCCCTGAAGGACATCGCCAGGTCCCGACTTTTGGGAGTCATCGGATTGGTTTGGATCAGGATCCAATGTAGGTGCACCCTTTAGGTAGGGACACACTTATCCTCATCGTACGGACGGCACGCATCTGGCGGATCAGATGTTAAGATTCGTAGGGCTGTTTTAAATGTGAACGAGCACACCTATCCGCATCGTACAGACCGGAGACAGGCGAAGCCGAAAGGGGTTCCAAAGAGGGTGCGGAATCCAATGGTTGCGGATTGGCCCCTCCGGAATTCCGAGCACGCGCACCCTGTCGCCACCCACCTTTCACTCTGGAAAAGCGAGCGACTTTTTTCACAAGTAGTTCCACTTCTCTCATCTGTGCAAGATAGATATCTCTAAGCTAATCGATTTTTCAAAAATATGTGGAAATTTATAATCTAACCCTAGAGTGGTAGACTTTCGTAATTGTTGGTTACTTAGGGTGTGTGCCACCACGGAGGATCACGAACTAATCCAGAGTTAATCCAGTTATGTCTCTGCCGTTATCGAGGTATAACTCCCGAGTTGGGATTAACCCCCTATTAACGCCCATAGTAGACAACGTATAAATGATGTGGAATAAATAAATACAAAAAAAAAAAAAAAAAAAAAAAAAAAAAATTAAACAACAAATTACTCAGGTATGTTTTTTATGCTTGTTGTACAACATAAAATGAGCATTCATGATTCTCAGTTATTCAACATTAATTAAATTAACAAACATTTCTTCTCATTTTATAACTTTTATTACTCGGCCTTTTGTATGCCCACTTTAGAGTCTTAGCAGCCTTTCCTTCCTTCCTTTTTTTTATTATCTGTTAACTTGATTTTCTATTTTCCTCTTCATTCGCCTCTTCTCATTATTATCTTCTTTATCTATTACTCCTTCTTCTCGATATATCACAACAAAATTTAATTATCAATGCAAAAAATAAGTTTCCAACGATGAATTAGGAAGTTGAAACATAAGTAATTAATAATTATGTAGTTATACGTGTACGAATCACTTAAATATGTTATGAAGTAGGTATGTTCATATTTCAATTCAGACACCTACCGCATTTCATCTTTCATAAAAAATAGCTAGGTACAGATGTAGGTAGGTGCGTTAAGGTGCTGTACTGGGTGCCACTTTTAGACTCACGAAAGTAATTAAGTACCTATGGTCCGATTTTATCGATTTTGGTCTGCTTCTATCAAGAAACTTTTTGGCCACAATATCCAATTTTTAGAATATTTTCATCAACAGCTCACTAGATGCTGCATCAATTTTCCCAAGCCTTTCCAAACTGGCGCCAGGTACAAACATGCATGTACTGGGCGCCACTCACAGATGTATCTGGCGCCACCTGTGCTACCCAAGAATATTGTGTAGTTTTCGACTGATGGTTGAAATTTTTTGAATTATATTTGATAAAAAGGTATATTTTTTCACATACACGACCTAGTACCTACTTGAATAAAAAAATCAGTCTCAGCATTCAAAATACTGTCTTTGAAATGAAAAAATAAGAATAAAAATAATTGTTATAAAAGAATTAACAAACAATACCTTTATTCTAGGGAGAAGTTCCAAAATTCTCTCCTCAAACTTGAGCAAACTAGGTTGGGTAACTCAGTTTCAGTTCAATCACAAAATAAAGTCCATAGAAAAAAAAGAAACTTAGGCAGACCTGCTCAGACTAAAATTAAATTTAGGTGACAATAACCTCCGTCCAGTTCATCATTATGACTTCATTTTTTGACCAACTCTGTATAGGTTACGCCTCTGAACGCTTCTATATATATCTATATATATATATATATATATATATATATATATATATATATATATAAACCTTGATTCTCAGAATTGATTATAATCTATCAAGTATAGTAAGTAGGTAATTTAGAAACGTAGATTTTATTCATAATGTCAAGCAATTTTTTCGGAGTTAAGTTTTGAGCAAAAACAACTCAAGTAGGTACCTATATGATGTGTTGTTCTTTTTGAAACTATCAAGTAAAAAAGGAGAGAGTTGGTGTTAGAAACAAGACCCACTGCAAATAAGGCCACTTATATGAAGCAGAAACAACTCATTAAACAACGAACATTCAAATAGCGCATTCAGCAGACTTCAGTTATTTCAACTAGGCATGCTTGAGATGTTTTTAATATTCCGAAAACTGGAGATGTTCTTCACTGAAAATGTTGGGTTTGTCAAAATGTCAAAAGTAGTTTTCACGATTTTCCAATTTTAATTTTCATCTTTTGACTTCACCATTAAAAAGACTGTATCAGAATTAATGGAATTACGTCAAACCCCATTTTGGAAAGTTGTGAACTAGCTCGTTTTTCAATATCATGGCAGAGTAGGCAAATGGACTTGAATGTCAAGCAGGCGCCCAGTACAAACATTCAAGTGGCGCCCAGTACAGAAATATCTTTCAAATACGAAAATTGGCTTCCATGATTTAATGGAAACTGACTTGATGATCTATAAGATTGAATCTTTCTCTGCACATCAGGTGAAATTTTGAAAAACAAATATTATTACTTGTTATTCATCATGTACTTACTTTCATAGACAAAAATTGAAGTAGGTAGTGACTTGGAAAGGCAGTTGGGCGAAAATGGACTATTTTGTTGAATTTTTTTAAATTATGAATGTTGTATCGTAATATCCACACTTTTGAAGTACAACAAACGTAGGTTCATTTGTCACCCCCCCCCCCCCCCCGTTCGTGCAGCATAATTTTGTAAACAAAAAACTCCTGGAAACCCCAATCCAAGTTAAATAATGTTTTTAGGCATTATGAGGACATACAAAAAGAAAGTGGGGGGGGGGGGGGGGAAGGAAGTATATGGATTATGACCAAGCAAAAGGCACTTTAAAAGGCAGTTTCTGATATAAAAAAGAAGAACATGAAGCGAAGACATGCAAGTAGATTGTATGGGATAGCTGTATCCACATTATCATGCAAAGTGCGTAATTTGAACCCCAAAAAACATGGGGGCCAATGAAATTTTATCAATAAAAGAAGAGAATTACATCTGCAAAAATTTTGATATCGCATGTGAGTGGGGTTTTCCATTAACATCTATGCACGTCAGAGGGGTTGTGCAGCAATATTTGAATGTGAAAGGTGTAAAATACGTGAATTTAATGAAGTCTGACTTTTTTGATCCAACTTCTGTGATAATTGATGGTTTTTGTGATTTCATTATAAAATACTTTTTTTTTAAATGGAATTTCTGTTACAACCTTTTAAAAAAATCATAACAGAGTTCCAAGACGCCCCTGAAGTATGTACTAATGAAAACTGAGGCTTTTGGAATGGGGTTTCCAAGTCACCCCACCCACGGGGTGACTTGGAAATTAGCAATTTAAAAAAAATTAAAAATACAAAGGGTGCAAATAAAACAATTTCAAAAGGTGGGTTCTGTAGAAGAAGTAGCGTAACATGTTTCAAAACAAAAGTTATCACTTTATTGTTGATTTTTGACATATTTACAACTTGTTGAAGTTCGAAGTTGTACCAAGTCACCCCACTTGACGGTACCTACCTACTTGATAAACTTTTTTGTCCCACAAATTTGTGTAACTGCAAAACTCGCGTAATAATTGCACTGACAATGCCACCCGTCTCCATGAAGTCTAACCTTCAGAAGAATAAATTTCAAGATTTTTTCCTTAGAGCTGGTTTATAATTCATATTGCACATTTCTTGATTCGATATTTGACAAACTTTTTGATAAGCAGTTGTATTCAATTGTAGAGCAACAACCTACCTAATTAGTTTAGGTAGGTACTTTTAACCAACAGCGAATTTGGTAGGCTGTACATACTTAAAACGTAGTTTCGTTTGTTGGTGGAGTACCAACCTGCCTTGTTAACTTCAACAAACTACCAAATCAATCCTTTCATTCATTCAAAAAAAACTAGTAAAGCTGCCTCAGTTAGAGTAATAAGGACATGTCTGAAACACTGATGAAACTGCCTGGGCAATGGCTATGTAGCATGCCTACCTACACTGCAGTACAGAGATCTGAAGAATTTTCAATATAATTTTCTGCATTATTTTTCTGATTATTTATTCTCAGTCTAAATGAATGAAGTTCTTTGGTTTCGGACACTGAATAACCATAGCAGTTAGTCCCTAGTCCAAATAAAAACTCGTTCACCACTAGATCGGTATCTTTGTCTACGACCAAAATCAGGCATGATTACTGTGACCATTTAGTTGAATTGAAACTTTATATTACTACAATATTACCTTCGCAAAACAAAACTGTTGAAAAATGTCATTATAACAACGTATTAGGTTTACATACGACGGCAAGTTGCTAGTGAAAAATAGGTTGGTTGAGTTGAGATCTCGTAACATCTACCACGTCATGGCGGATCTTGAGAGAAACTCAAACCTACTCCAGGCGTGACGTCACGAGAAGATTCAGAAGATTGTTTCTGCAGCTCTCCACACACCATGTTGTAGAGGTTGCATGGAGTAATAGTTCCACGTGAAAAAAAAACCTTCACTTTCCATGACAACAAAGCAGAAACATGAAATTGACGAAGAAAGGTTTCTCAACTACTGGGTTACAAATACACGCTCAGTGTTGAGTGATACAGTGATCAGACAGCATTCCGTCGGTACTTCAGAATACTTGAGTCGTTTAATTATCAATTATATGGGTTTCCCTACGAAGTATCTTTCATCACATGCGTAAAGTTTTATAGATCGTCTGACGTTCGTGTTTAGAATATTGACGGTTCGTTGCATAACCTAGCCGTGTTCATATCTGGTTTACGTTAAGGTATTTTCTTAAAAGTGATGTTGTGATATTTTTTGTTTCGTACATAATTATATTTCGCGAGTTCTCGTTCTAACCTTTGTACCAGAGAAGCTGAACAGAACAGGCTGACACTCGCCTAAATCTACGTTAATTTCAACGTCTGCGTATCCTTCTCTAACACTTTGGGGCTTGTAATTTAAGTACCTACCGTACCGTAACGATCGTAATTTGCATGTTTGAATAAGTTGGTTTGATGCTTAATGATGGCATGCAGTCTAGGAATTTCACCAAATCCGAAATTCCTTCTTCGTTTTAGGGATGGTACAACCACCAGCACTTCAGCCCTTACAACCTGTTCCCTTTCTATTTCCTATAAATTTCCTGATTATACAGTCAATAAACAAAGTCAAGGTTGCTTAGAAAATGGTCTTGGGAAAGGAAGGTAATTGTCTGTCTATCTCCCAATAAAAGGAGAAGCTCTGGTATATCATGCAAGAATAAAGACAGCCGCGGCCGTCCCCACAGACCAACCTATAAGTACTATCCTACCCTAACAGTCCCTGATTTCCTCATTAGTTTGATTGGTGCCGCACTTGATATGGCCTATGGAGACAATATCAAACAATTGGGACTTGAAAAATGACTTAGTCATCATCATCAAACTACTCTTCGCCTCTTGTCATATTTATCGTACTTCAAAAGTACTGCAAGAGATTACCCAAATTATATCGGATCGTGTATTTACAGGTTCTATTCAACATAAAACCATGTAAATAAGTTTCGTCGGGTGCGGAGAGAGAGTTTTTAAAAATACTTTCTTTATTTGGAACCGACGGAAAACACAAGTTTGACAAGGGAAAATGGAACGGAGATACGTAGCGTACGAGCGTAGCAAACAGACTGACTCGAACGGTGAGGGAATCAAGGTTATATAGCCTCGGTGGGCTGATTCAGCAAAAATATAGATAGATCAGCGGTTTTGGTACTATAACACCTCCCTCCAAGTGGAAATCTGCAGAGAAAATATTTCGCAAAGTTTTCTCAAAATGGAAATGTTAAGTTTTATGAAATTTTAAAGTTGAGTTGAAGGGAAGTTATGATTCTTGAAGTTGAAGGTTAAGTGAAATTTAAGTTCATAAGTTTTAAATTCAAGAGCTAGGAATTTTAGTTTATTGAAGTTTCGTTCATGAAGTTGAACCGTTCCGTGTTCCTTGTTTTGTTTAAAAAAAATTTACAATTGAATAAACAGTATTAAGTGGGAGTTACAATTAACGGATTAAGTGTGAGTTACACAATCACATCATTATAAAACATATCATTCATGGAACACATCATAAACATCGTAAAACCATTACAAAAAACATGAGATAAAAAGAATCATGAACACATCACAATCATGTTATCAGAAAACATAAAATAATCATTAAAAGATCATAAAACATTATAAAACACATATAAACTCATTTTATAGTTCTAAGACAAGAGTGTAAGTCTTAATTAATGCATACCCGTATTGTTTGAATACTTAATTCAGAAGAAAGAAAAATAGAAACCAAGTAATAGGAACTATTGATATCCAAGCGGGAATTAATTTGGAAGGAACCTTTTTCACCTTCATCCAAAACCCGAAACATCCTGTTCTTGCTTAGGCCTTTTGCGTCACAAACTCCTTCACTCACTTTACTGACGTTCCTGATGCTCTTCTTCTTTCTGGAAGTAATTCCTGACTCGAAAAACCAGACAACGAGCTTAAGATTTTATAGGCTTTCCTCTCTTCGAGGATGAGTATTCAAAAAAATACATAGAAAGAGAAAAAGGAAAAAAATGAGGTACCTAAGTTATAATATTAGGTCAAGGGCATTTATGTAGGTTGATTTGTTAGTTTGGCTTTCCCACATTTCCGGTTATGATTTATGATTGAGTACCTGAACAGTGATAATATTAGTACGTTAGAGTATTATAGTCCATAGGCTTGGCAGTATGGAGGGGTCCCAATTAGACCATCTTGGTTCATCCTTCCAAAAGTGTCTTTGTATCGTGTGCATATGTAGTTTTCGTAATATTGAGGATCTTGAGCAAATTTTTTAAATTCACGAGTGGACGATGAGTTCGATATTTCAAGAAAATATGATGAGATGTTCGAGTCTGTAACGGTTTATCGTGTGCTCGATGTGTAGGTTCCTACTGTTGTGTGTACTGACTGGAGTGATTATTTTTTAGCAACTTTGATTATATAGGGAAAGAGGGGTTGATCAGATCAACAAATAGACGAAAATTGCTATCAATGTTTCTTTTAGGTACCTACTTAAGGAATCTATATAATAACCTAGGAGGCAGAAGAACGTAGGGAACGTGAAAGATTTGGCACATGAACCGATGTTTTCCCCCGTTTTCACGTTTACCTTGAAACTATCAACTTTTTCGCATACATACCTATTTTCGAAAAGAAAGATTATTTAACTTTCGAAATTGTTGTATCCAATAAGTAAGTATTCTTGTATCCAATACTTTCGTAATTCATCCGTGTAATTTCATTTTCTATAATTTGTGGCAAATTGCAATAGTTACATAAGGTAACATTTCGTCCGATTCGATCACGTACTCAAGTATACCTAGTTAGGCAGAAAACTCTTCCTAGCTGTTGTTATGTTTGGATACTACACAATAACAGGATTGATTTTTTTCGGCTAGAAATGCAGCTCTACATTATCTCGAGTGTATACCAAAATAACTCTTTTAACGACGTACCTATATTGAAACTTTGGTGTATTTATAGTTGGATTTCGTAAGGTTAAGATGTGAGCCTGCTAGTATCCAGAGTACTAAACTACATATTTTGGGTCCAACTGAAATACCTAGTCTACATTTCACTAAAAAGATTGATTAGGGTTTTTTTCTTTCAATTTTTGAGATGTTTATTTAGGATATTTTTTATTTGTGAGAAGCGAATTTCCAATTGGAAATGAATGTTGCGTTTTCCATAGTGAATTTGATGGTATTTGTTGAAGAAATGTTTTTGCACTTTTCGTTTGTGGATTATTAACAGCTGTGGAGCTTATTCAACTGCTGGAACTCATTCACCTCATTAGCGCTTAATCCATTGCAGCCTATATTTGTGCCAATTTCTGAATTTGTTGATCTGGTCAACTGTACTTTTCTTAGGCTACTTCGCTAAATTTACTCGAGATCCATAGCTACTGCGAAAACTACTATGTACATATATAAATAGGGAGACTAGATATATATATGAACTACAGAAACGCAATGGGAGAGATTAGATCTTGATCCTATTTTTCCTAGGATATTATGGTAGGTAGGTTTAGTTTAAATGAAAGTTGTCTAAGATTTTGCGGTTGATGTCGTCAAAACGCATAGACACGTGAGTGAAGTTAAGGGAATCAAATTTCGGGGTAGATATGCTTAGCAAGGTGGGACTTCCCGTGCTGGTAAGTTTTGATGACATGAATTTCTCGTGATAGTAAACTGAGTCAGAGCTGGTGTTGACGAGATGGATACCTTGTAGGGTGTTTCCGATTTATCTGAACTTTTAATCTGTAGTTGGTACTCTTGAGGAAAAACTACCGATAATTAGTTGGTTTCGGGGACGATAGATATGTAATTTGTTGCAATTGATATTTTCGTGAATTGACAAGTACTCGTGGAGCCATTAGACAGGATGTTACGTTCACAAATAGCATTTGGTTGTGATAACAATTCCACTTTGCAATAAAATTGCTCATTAAGAATACTACGATCGGATAGTGGAAGGATCTCATTACCTATATCAGTATTCTTCAACAGATATTTAAATTTAGGTATTACTGTAGTGTACTCTCCGTTGACATGCCTCGGTGTAGAGTGTAAGGGTTATTTTTAGGGGGGATGAGCTTGATCTTGATCCCATGTCCCTTTTACTTAAACCCCTATTATCGTCACGTGGGGTTGTCAGCCTCCGGACGTGTGATCGATTTAGAAAATATCAGCCCCTCTATTTCTCCTGTTTCGGCGCTGCCTTGAAAGGAAGAATGACATAGGTGGTGAAATGATTAGTTGAGCAAGTGGCAATTTTGGGAAAAGTCAATCGATATTTATTATTATAGACACTTAGCCATTTCGTCAATATTTCGCACACACTTATAAGCTTAACTTTTAGAAACTTTCCAATTTGCGCTTAACACTACGATAGTTCTTTACACTCTAACCCCTACAGTCTAAATTCCTACCTAATGCCTCCAAAATTACCCTAACGCTTTGCGGGTGATTTCTTCCGGACAAGACGCGACCGAGAAAAGTGGCTGAACGTTCTCCTGGAGTGCCAGGTAGGCTCGAATGGGAGTAAGATAAACTATTTGATGAGTGGTTTAGAAGTTGAATGGCTTACCGTGTTGGCCAGGAAAACGGCTTTTCTTTTCGATCCAGGAATTTCCTTCCAGCGGCGTGGTCCCGGGCTGGTCTTAGATCTCCCTTCTTCGGGGGATAGTAAACTGCAAGCGTCAAAGATCAAGGGGTTGCAGTTGATCGGCTTTGCAGACTGCTCCTCACTTAGGCCTTGTGTAAAGGACGACAGCTATTACGGCACGACCCCGAGCTCTGGTTGTTAAAATGGTTTTGAATTCTCCTTGTGGGCGTGCACGAATCCCCTAAATTCCTCCATTTTTCGTAAATCCAATCGTTGTACGCGAACCTCCCTCCAGTTCGTCCTTTGTGAATCGCTTCAATTGTTCATTGGCTACGAGTTGTGACGTGTGCATCAGGGGCTCAACTTTTCTCCTTCACTCCTCACTGGTTGCGAAATATAGTGAGGGGAATTTAACCTCATTTTGACATCACGCCATTTCTTGTAATCTGCTGACAGCGCTTTTGCATTTGTCTGCATTCCGTCTAGGAACGGGGTCACAACTGCAAGCTGAAACCTCGGCTAATTCCTTTTTTCGGCTGTTCTGTATTGTGAATGGTCAGTTTACAATTTGTCATAGAGTATAAATAGTACAGGTGATAATTGACATTTTTGTAACCTGGTAGCGCGAGGAAATACACAATTCTGTTGCTGCGAATTTTACATTGCTCCCTAATTAAGGACTCATAGGTCAGCAAATCAGTTAGATTTAGTGACAATTTTTGTAATTCGATTTCCAGAACGTGAGTACTTATAATACTAGAGTGTAAAATGCCTTGTTTACAAAAGGTAATTGACGTTTCAATTTCCGATAGCAGATTGAGGATGAGATTCATGGATGTTTGGAGATGATACATTATATATCTTTGTAGACAAGTATTTGACCGTCAAATGAGTTTATGATAGCATCAATTTCCGCAAATTTATGTTTGATTTGGTCACTATTAAATTGAATGGTTTGGAGGGTTTTATTTTAATTGGTGATAAGTTGATTAACCACGGAATATTGTTGAGAGAACTTCGTTTGAAGGTTCTTGTTGCGCTTATCGATATCGTTAATAATGCTGTCGAATTTTTCTTCATCTTCATTACTCAAATTTCCAGTGATTGCTTTTATCTCGGCTCCTAAACCATTGATCAGTCCTCATTTCGGTCTTCTCCGTGAAGTCTTATGTTCGAAATGTTTTGTTCAACGAGCATTTGTACATGTTCGAGGAATGAACAATATTCGTCGAGTTTGTCATGAAGTTTGCGAGAATTTTGAGTTAGTCGTATGAGAGTTAGAATTTAAATTGAATAGTTAGAATTTAAATTCTCAACTTCTGCATAAATTCCAGTTAGTTCGTAATAGTGTGTTAATGCATGTTCTGTCTCCTCCAATTGGGCAGGTCCCAGGTCGATTGGGATTATTCCTCCACTTCTATTGAGATACTTGACCTCTGCACAGAGGGCTGCAGTTGTAAGCAATAACCTTCCTACGTTTTATTTCCTAGGACCAAATAGCCCAGTCAAATTAGAGAAAATAGGAGAAAAAATTCATAGTAAAGAAATTTCTTCAACAAGCTCTTCCTTCACACGTCGTAAATCTTATCTCAAAAGTCCCCTAGTATGGGGGTGAGCTCCTAAGGGGGGGGGGGGGTTTGATGTTTTTTTTTCGACTTTTTTTCTCGGTTTTTTGCCTATAACTCGAAAAGTAAGCGTTCTAGCGACTTGTTTTTTTATTACCAGAAATAATGTGCATAAAATTTCCTACAATTTGCACTCCTGACTTCATTCTCACGATTAGGCGTTCCGCCGCTAGAGCGCGTTGAAAAGTAGGTATCATTTCAAAAAATCAGCAAAAAGGCCTTTATGCTCTTTTTACGCATAAATCATTCGTATGAGGCCTTTTCTAGGTGACTTCTAATACATCATAACACATTTTCAGCACCCTTACCAACTCACTGTAAATTATCAGTGAATATTATATGTATATAAAACAGTGGCTCTAAAAAAAAAAAGAAAAAAAGGAACTAAAAAACCTGAGCTGTGTTTCAGCAAAAAATATTTAATCTGAAGGTACAGTATAACCCATGTTAAATTAATTTCACAAAAGGAGTGGGAGAGGGAAGGGTTCATCAATATTCACAGGTGTCTGCTCATCATCCACAGTCAAACTGAAAATTCAAAATCAGAATACAGTGAGGTGCATATAATCTTATATTGATAAATAGATGAAGTTCATGCATATGATTAGGATGAAACTTACATTGCGATGGCATATGAGTTGATTGGGTAATATCATGGTTCCATGTCTGTTTCATAATCTTCTGTAGATGAACCGTTTTCAGCAAGTGGTGGGTTGTTAGTGCAGGAACCTGAACAGTTGGAGCAGAGTGTTGAGCAGTAGATGCCATGCGGCATCCACATCGACCACTACCGCAGCTTTTGGTGCAGCTGCAAAATATATTCTGCAGAATTTCAGGTGTTCGCTGGTGGATCCAAAGTTGGGATTGGTTTGAGGAAGCCATCGTCTCCCCTACTCCAAACTTGTTGCCCAGCCATTCCTGCACTTGGAAATAGACTCTGTATGAGTGATGTCGGGCAGATCCTCTAGTAGGTGGTAAAGAGAGGAGATCTGGCTTCACTCTCATGGTGGATCTAACAAAAGCAAGGTAACGCTGCTTATCCAGATCACCTAGTGTTGAAGCGTACAAGGCTAGGAACATTGTTTCCCCGGCACGCGCTACCCCATCCTGCGAATAAAAAATTTCACAGACATTCTGCAGTGAGGGATTCTTCATTAAGACTCGTCAGCTTCCCTTTTCTGAAAATTGTGGAGGTTGTGTCACAGCCTCCAAATGCATGTACGACTAAAATCTGGGAGGTGTTGCAGCTCTGTTGTGGAGTATGTTCTGCCTTCCTCACCAGGTTTGAAGAATTTTATATCCTGTTCCTTGGGAGCCAAAGCTATGAGCAGAACCAGGAGATCTACGTCTTCGCCAATGATAGCTGTTGGATGACCAGATTGTGCCTTTTCCAAGGCACACTGTAGAATAGTTGAGTCAGCATCCGCATCAGCCTGTCTAACTTCTAACCCCTGAGAACGCAATGAGAACGCAATGCTGCATGATTGGAGAAATGAATGAACGAGGACAAACAGGACTTATGACCGCATGGGAGAACGCCACTGCTTTTTTCTTGGTACTCTCGGTGTGTTTTGTGTCCTTAACATTTTAAAATTTGTTTGAAGTTTCTAGCACAATTCTACGGACAGTTATCGTCTGGAATGACACATGCATACATACATATATACATAATACATACATACATTAAAAAATGAGTTAAACTTCAGAATATGATACAGAATAGCCTTGCTGCATAAATTTTTTCAAAAAACCACATTCTACAAATTTTGAGGCGAAAGCAATATCTTAATAATTTTCTTCAAAAATTCGCTAAAAACGTGCTCGAGTCACTGTCCGAGCATCACTGACGTTCTGAAAACAAGTCATTATGTATTAGAAGTCACCTAGAAGAGGCTTCATACGAATGATTTATTAAAAAGCGCATAAAGGCCTTTTTCTGATTTTTTGAAATGATACCTACTTTTTTAGCGGCAGAACGCCTAATCGTAGAGAATGAAGTCAGGAGTGCAAATGTAGGAAATTTTATGTTCTTTTAAACAACTAGAACGTTTTCTTATCTACGTCCAATTTTTCCAAAGTTTCCTTACTGTATTTATTTTTCGTTTTGCTCACGTATTGTTTGTTTTTTACAAAATATAGTTTCGGGAATATCTGGTATATACTCTCTACTTTCGTTTGCTTTATTGATGGCTTTTTCTTTTGTTCGAGTACTGCGATTATGAATTTCGGAATATAACCTGGCTATTCGTTCCAAATATGATTCGAGGGGGCTACCTGGTTCTATATGACTATAGATGACTTCAAAAGGAGTAAGAGAGGTTACCGAATGAATCGAATTGTTATACGCTATTAACCTTTTAGCTGCTGCACCCGGCTGAGCCAGCTGATGCCGGCTTATACTGCATGCTTCTACGCTCATTCAGGTTCTCTGTGCTAAATACTTTTTTACGAGCAACATGCTGTTTGGTCAATGTGGATGATTGATCATTGATGTTGCTGGCCAGCTTCATTTCATGAAAGGTTCTCTGTGCTAAATACATTTTTATTGACGAGCAACATGCAATTTGTAGTCAATGTGGATGATTGATCATTGATGTATACTATCATAACATCATCAAATCTTGCTGGCCAGAACAGCCCACTTCTATTGTCCATGAAAGTATATGAAAAACAATATTTGGTTCGGAATTATCCCATGTCCCTTACTTGTTTGGCTTTTGGTTCCTCTTCCTCATCAGAGTAGCTAATGGAATCATTGGGACGTCGGCAACCATGTCGTCAATCTGTCTTTTAACCTCACATTCTACAAATTTTGAGGCGAGAGGTATCTGTCCCATGTCCCTTACTTGTTTGGTTTGTTGTAAATCGGTCGGCAACCATTCGTCAATCGTCAGAATTTCGGATGTGGTGTTTATCGTGATTAGTGAAGTTTAAAGGCTGGTCGTCAGAATGGAATAGGTCAGAATATTCTTTTAGTAGTTTTAGAATTTCTCGTTTCTCTTCCTCATGGTCTAGACGTAGTTTAGTTAGGTCTAGCCTAGGTTTAGTTTTAATTTTTGACTGATTAGTAACTGAAGGTTGATCAGTGAATTCGCTTTCAAGAAAAGGGTAATCAAGGACAGGTTCGCCTCTGATCGGTTCGTTTTGCCAAAAATCGAGAGATTTTTCGGTTGGATTCATCACATGAACATGGGTATATGAGTTATTCACGAGAGCCAAGCATTAGGGATTTTCTATGTCTCCTACCTTCGTTCTAGGAATGATGGCTTCGCCATTTTTCATGTTTTTCAATTATATTTTTACTTGCTGAATAGTTCTTGCGTCAAGTTGATAGGATCCTACTTTTGGGATATTATCTGAATTTTTAGCGTCAGTGTTTGTGAAAAACTGTTCCAGGATTACGTTGGGGTTTTAAGCATTTTTTTTCTACATTTTACATCCTCTTCAAGGAATAATAGGAGATCTGTTCCGCTTTGGTAACCCGTATTAATTTCGTTAGTTGGTTCCAAGAGCATATTTCCGAACTCATAATTCATCTGATCCATCTCTGGATCATCGTATGGGTCTTCAAATTGAATAGCCAAATTTATTAAGGTCGGATCGAAATATTGGTCGTTCTGATTTCCAAATAGGGTCCTTGATTGATCTCTGGTGGCTTGGGATTCTCTATCATGTTGAGATTGGTGTTTTTTGTCGAGATGGACATCGGTGCAACACATTTATTCATACTCGATCGATTTCGGGACTAATTTTGATTTTTCGCCTGATTTTGGGGATAAATAAGGTTTTGTTCGGATTTTTGTTCAAAGCGGGCTGATTTCGCGAGTGAGGTTGTAGGACGTTTTGAGTTTGGATAAATTTTGGCGTGAAGTGCGGAGCAAAATATTGTTGGGGAGACCTCGGCTGATATTGATAATGATTCGGGGGATGCGGCACGGAATGCGACCTTGGCATAATCCGGTTTGCTGACGCAGCACCTGGCTGATTACTGTTCATCACCCGCGCTGGTGGTGAGCTTTGATGTGGTGGTTTGACGGAAGAAGATTTATCCTTTGTTTTTTAAATTGAAATCATTAGTAAGCATGAATAGAGCCATGCCCAAATTGGTCGGGCTTTTGGTTCTCAGTAGAATACCTAATGGTTCGGAAATACCATGTACAAATACCCTCAGAGCGTGATTTGGCATGTATTCCGATAAAATCGGAACATATTCACGCATATTCGTTCGAAGATAGGCCACCTGCGAATTAAGTATTAGACATATACGGTCATGAAAATTGAAACAATCTTCATGCGGAAATTGTTTCATTGTGCTTAATTTTAACCGTAAAGTGTAGGTATCACGCTTATCACTATAAGTTTGAACTAATACCCTCCTAAGCTGTGGGAATGTATCTATTGTGTTCACGTAGATTTTTTCAGCTACAGATGGCCCTAGTTTAGACATGATCACTCCTAGGATCACATCGTTCTGGAAATCATCACTATCAACATGATTATAAAACCTTAGATGTATCTTATCACATTGTATTAAGAGTTCTCCATAAGAATTCGGGAATTAATCTAGTATATTCTCTTCGGAATTCTGGAGGTTGTTGGGGCGGCTGTTGAGGGTCAGATAGAGGTACTACCGGAATCGGATCTGGTTGAGGTACAATCGGAATTCTTGGAGGTTCTTCCGGAATCGGGTTTAATACTCTTTGAAGTAGAGCAGCTGCATTTAATGGAGGTGGTGGTCCAGGTGAAAGTGGGATATCGCCTAAGCCCATGCTTCTATGGACTCTGCGTAAACTACTCAGGTTGTGGTTCCTTGACCTTGGAAATTTTTTTGGAATTTGTATTTGAGTTGATGAAATCAATGATACTTCGGTTAGCAATAGACAACTTCTATCAGCCATAGAAAATGGTACCTCAGTAGCGTCAAAGCAAAGTTTTCTACTCTAAGGATCACGGGGAACACAAAAGAAATATTTCTTCCCGTCTTTAGTTCTAGCATTATAACATTCCCGCATAAAGCACTGTTGTCTATTCATAATTGATTGGAGAGAAAACCGAAATAATAATAATAAGCTCAACTCGGGAAAAAAAACGCGCAATACTAAAAGTCGGACAAGATAACAGTTATCACATCACAGGGAGATGCAAGTTAGCCATCAGGCAGGAAATCGGTTAGTTAGAAGATTGCTGGCGAGAGTGCAACGGGCAATAATATCCATTCAAGTTTTTCAACTTTTGAGCTGATCTGTGGAGGAAGAAGCTCAAGATGTGACGTCACCAGTGTGCAGTAGGTAATTTTAGAAACTAAGTAAATATTCGGGATTTTGCCTGAACCATTTCACTCTTCCCATCAGTTATGAACACAAAAAAAGATTCTGGAAAAAATTGCGTAAATTCAGACCTATGGGTAACGTTCATTCTAGGATTCGTCTCAGAATGTCTCAAAACGGATTTCGATTGAAAAATTTTTCGAAAAATGTTTATTTTAAAATTTTGGAGCCATTGCAATACCTTCATTTTCTACGGAAATTCGCTAAAAACTGTTTCTCCCTCTTCTAACAGACGAAACACTGTTTGCCCTGAATATACGCCACTGGCAGAGATGCTAAATAACCCCAATATATCCAAAATTCGCCATACTGTTATACTGGGAGAACTATTATATCCATGCATATTTATGTACCCATCA
This sequence comes from Adelphocoris suturalis, assembly GCA_030762985.1. Taxonomy (NCBI): domain Eukaryota; kingdom Metazoa; phylum Arthropoda; class Insecta; order Hemiptera; family Miridae; genus Adelphocoris; species Adelphocoris suturalis. Next base: position 41,985,294 of record CM061051.1, read on the forward strand.
TTTCATTTCAAATACCTAGATAAACTTACCTACAACATATCAGTGTCTCACTACGATTATATATTGGGTCAGTTTAATATTAAGGAATGTATCCCTTGTTTAATCTTGTTTTAAAATTTTTGTGAACTTTGAGGTAAGCTTCCCAAAACTTCCTCACATGATCTTCCCTTTTCACCTCCTCTGGATCTGCCCTCTCCTGAAAAATTTTTGGGGCCTACCTGTGTTATGGATGTTAAACCTTTCAGATTTAGTGGTCACTCACTATTGACCTTAATTATTCATCCAGTGTCAAATGTGCTCCATCGTAGTTGGAGGCTGAGAGGAAAAATCATAACTTAAGTAAAGATCTCACAAAAGCTACTTTTAAAAATCATCCGCAAGTCGTTTGGCCTTTTATGTGACTTGACATGATCCACCTCGGACATCTTCAGCAACATTAGATTCGTGGAGGTAAGAATCTTTGCATGTTCCTCTCGCCTTTAGAAAATTTAGATGAAATTCTACTGAATGATTTCTGAATCAGTTGCAGATAATAACAACCATTTCAAGTATACTCATCCTCAAACAGTTCTAAAAACATGTTGCAACACACTAACTCCATGATTCCCTTTATTCTTGGTTGCAAATTCGTGAATCTGAGGTCTAATCCATTCAATCCAATAAATGAAGGTGATATCTGTTTCTCGATTTGAATATTTTAATGTATTTTCAACTCGAGCAGTAATTTTTTGAAAAGGAAATCAAATATTTTCAGTATACTATGTCAAAAATATCCATTGACAAACTTGGCCTTTGTTGTTGTACCAGAGTTGCTGTTCTAGCAATTCAAGGAGAAGAAAATAACCATCGGAACCCATTAAATGAATCAATTATAATACATACATTTGAAAGTTGTCACAGCAAATCAACGATTTTTTGTTCAAAAAGTCGACCTAGGGGTCGATTTTACAACTAATTTCTAATCGAAAGTTCCTCGTGAAAAATTGCAAATACTTTGTTTTTGAGTTATTCAATTTTTAAGATTTTTTCGTGTTTTCGACCTTAAGACACTAAAATGGCCTTAACTACCTTAATTTTTGGAGTAAACAAATCTCGCGAACGTTGCTGGGAAAACTCCCTCAAACTATCAGCTTTCGAAAGGTCTAGTAAATTTTACTTTCACTTCGCTAATTGGGGGAAAAAAAGTATGTTTGTATGTTGAAAAAAAAAGGTGTGTTTTCTATGAAATCGAGGGTTTTCATGAAAAAGGACAATATTTTTAAGGGTAAAACGAGTTAGTTAAAGTGTAAAACTCGGTTATGAAGGAGTCGAGGAGATCTGCAAGTGTTACCATTCGATTCACCATGAAAAAATACGTAGAATCTGGTCCCGAACTCATAATTTCTTAAGGGGTCTTTTTTTCAAGAAAACCCTCGATTTCAAAGAAGGAAAAAAAAAAAAAATGGTTTTCAACATAAAAACATACTCCCCCCCACCCCCAATTAGCGAAGTAAAAGTGACTAGACGGTTCAAAAGCTGAAAGTTTGAGAAAGTTTCTCCGATAACGTATGCAAGAATTCCTTGGGATTATCCATGCCGTCTAGTGAGTTAAAACTATGTAATTTTTCATTTTTGACAATTTTTCTTTTCACTGTGGGGAAGATTCCTGACTATTTTACCTGCATAATCTAGCACGTTAGGTAGCCTATCCAACAGGAAACGTACGCTGTTTCTCTCTGCTTACAGAGTGTTTACACTTTTGGTCCAGAACCTCCTAGGAGTCGATTCTACAACTAATTTCTGATCAAAAATTCCTCGTAGTGATTTTTTTAAAGCTTTGTTTTCGAGGTATTCAATTTTTAAGATTTTGTTCCGTGTTTACGACCCTAAGTCAGTAAAATGGCCATAACTACCTTAATTTTTGGTGTAAACAAAAAATTAAGGTTGTTGTTGGGAAGAGTGTTTAATTTCCTTTTGGATAGGCAACCTAACGTGCTAGATTATGTAGGTAACATAGTCAGGAATCCACCCAATAGTGAAATAATTGGCACCCTGGAGGGTGCATTAGGCATTTAAAAAAAATGTTTGGTGAAAAAAAAAAAACCCTCCAGAACAGTGTACGTATTTTTTAACCCCCTAGATGGCATGGATAATCCCACGGAATTCCCGTGCATGTTATTGGAAAAACTTTCAGCTTTTGATCGGTTTTATCAATTTCTTCAAGTCCAAACAGGAAGAGAGGGTTACTCATTGTTGATTCAACAGTCACAGGAATATCATATTTATGAAATAATGGGAGAAAGGCCATAAAGTACACGTTTTTATGGTGGATGGACTGACGGACACGACGAGTCCTAGTGAGATAATAAAGACATAGATAGTTACTTTATACTGACCACCGAAACCCAAAGTGGCATAAGTTAGGGAGATCTGCGAGTGCTACCATTAGATTCAGCATTGAAAAATACTTACAAACCGGCCCCTAACTCGTATTTTCTTAAGGGGCCTTTTTTCAGGAAAACTCTCGATTTCATTGGAAAAAACATGTTTTTCAACACACAAACACATTTTTTCTCCCCCAATCAGTAAAGTCAAAGTAAAATTGACTAGACCGTTCTAAAGCTGACAGTTTGAGGAAGTTTCTGTAGTAACGTGCGTGAGAATTCCGTGGGATCATCTATGCCATCTAGCAAGTTGAAAAATTCGTAGTTCTTAATTTTTGACAATTTTTTCAAATTAGAGTGGATTCATAACTGCGTTACCTGCATAATCTATCACGTTAGGTGGCTGATCCAATAGGAAATTCAACGCTCTTTCTAGGGGCAACCTCAATGTTGTTTTTACACTAAAAACGAACGTAGTTATGGCCATTTAGTGTGACTTAAAGTCGAAAACATGAGAAACAGCTTAAAAATTGAATCACTCGAAAACCAAGCGTTAGGAAAACCCTCTAAGAAAAACTTTTGATCAGAAATTAGTTTTATAATTGACCCCTAGGAGGTTCTGCTCCAAAAGTATTAACACCATGTATATAAAGGGTATCCACACTTAAGGTTCCTAACATCCTGGAAATTAGCAATTTTTCTAACCCATTTGAGAAAAATGTTATTTCAATTTGAAGATTGTTTTCGTGATTTTGACCTTCGGTCACTACATTGGTAATAACTCACTTAGTTTGCATGAAAATTCAAATTTGAGGATACCGTTGGATCGACCCTTCACTTTCCTATCTCCCTGATACCAAATAAATTTTTTCCAGCTGATTCTATGGGAGAAAATTTGACCCTGAATGTGAATTTCCTCAGTTCCTCGAAATTGTTGGATTCTTCTGTCCGTTCTACATAGATATAAAACAACGCTCTTTCCAACGGCATCCTCAAATTTGAATTTACATGCAAATCAAGGGAGTTATGACCAATTTATCGACGTAAGGTCAAAATCACCAGGAAAAAAAATGCTGAAATTAAAATAGTTTTTTTGAGTGGGCGCGAAAAACCATTGGACATTTTCGAAGATTTTGATTTTAATTTTTTGAAGCCTTTGCAATAGATAGCTTCATTTTCTTCAAAAATACGCTGAAAGCTAAAAGGCTTTTTGAATCTTAGAATGTTATTTAGAACTATTTCATTTTTTGCCATAAAATTGGTAGTTAACAATTCTTTGCTCTCAAAGTGCTCAAATTTCAAAATGATGTTACAAAAAATACCTCTTTTTTCGTTACTTATTTTTATTCCCATGTAACTAAAGCATTCATGTTTCATTCATCCTTTTTTTGAATCCCATTAGGAGTTTATTGTGTTTACTATTGTTACAGAGGATGGAGGAAAGGTGCCTGAAAAGTTATCATTGACACTAATTAGTAGGTGATGGATGCACCGTTCCTGATTGGTGAAAATCCTAACAATAATGGTGCTCGTAATAATGGACAAGCTAATCCTCTCATCAATGTACGGGACAGACTTTTTTACGCGTTATTTATTAAAGCTTCCTTGACGTATGCTCGAACGTTCCCCAAGGCTGCAAGAAGATGTATAGAGTTTACCATTCTATTGAAGGTTAGTACACACTCTATTTTATATTGAGGAACAGCAATGCATTCCTCAAATCACCGACCGTTTCAGTGTTGTTTCCTAATCAGATTTTTGATGACTGGTGTAGAGGCTAATTCATTACCAACAAAGTGTGACTGTGTTCAAATCATTGTTCCAAGTTGACATCTGGATGTGGCTTATTTATGTCAGATATCCTAATCTTGCTATTACATTGGATCAAATGAGAATGTTAATTTATTCATGATTCTAGTATTTTAGAAGTGAAGTATGCGCAACTGTGTCTCCATAAGTTTGTTTAGTTGGAAACTCATTTTACTACATTTTTGGGAATAACGTAATATTATTTCATAAACAGCTTATAAAAATGACTCAATATCATCATGTCAAAAGTTATTAAATTATAATCAATCCTCATTTGTGGAAGCTTTATAACTTCAGGGAGATGTTAATTGGGTTTATGAGTATTCACTTCAAACATTGAACACCGTTTTTGCTTTTCAATTAAAAAATGGCCGAGAAGAGTTATGTGATTGGTCTGTTCTTTTTATGCTGGAACTCTATAAAATAATTAGAAACATGAACTTGTTGTTGTCTTCTAATTCGAAATTCATGTTCTACTAATTGCTTGCTCTTCTAATTCAAGTATTTTGTTTTCTAGGCACTGGTGGCTTTCTTTATTCTTGCTTACATTCACGTCAAGTTTTCTGGTACCCCAGCAGCCTGCCTCGAGCATGTACGAAATACTTGGCCACGAGATGGTATTCTTCGAGTAGAAATAATCCCTGGCTTACAACACCAGATAGTAATCAAGGACCATGAATTTCCTTATATTAAGGGGGTTGAAAGTGGTCCCAACCATAACCCAGATATCATTGGAAACCTTAAAGATCGAGAAGAGTGAGTTATTTTCAAGTTTCATTTGAAAATAACACCTTTCATATTCCAGTCAGTAATATTTATTAATGGTTGCTTCCTCTTTTTCAAGTCTTGACTTTGTGATTTCATACACCATATGTATTTGTTTAATAGGTCAATGAAGAATAAATACAGTCTTGATCCCGACTTTTATGCTAACACTACCAGCGCTAATGACATAATCGATTCAGGTAACTAATTCAGGAGTACAGGCTATGCCTATGACTGGCAGCTGTGTGCTAGTAGTGTTTTTCTGTGATGTGCATGTTCATTTACCTCCTCTCTCTAAATTTGTTTATATGATAACTCTTATGACTTATAATTTGGAAATATGCGAATCTGTGAATATGAACAACCAAAGTCACCTTAATTAATTACATCCTAGAGTTGTTGAGGGTGAGAAAGAGAGATCAGCTTCTTGTGTTATTTTATTAGCTAAGCGCTTTCGCCTTTATTGGCCTCGTCAGAGCTCTATATAAGTCTTTTTATTGATATCAGTGGTTAGGGGGACCCATCCTCTTGTCTTAGTTGTAAATTTGTTGCTGCTGTACTTGGTTGGTGTCTTCTGGGATGATGATCGTCCCTGCGTCCCTCCTGGCAGGTTATCATATGTGGGGTAGTGGGCTTTGAGGAATACATCCTAGAGTTGTTGAGTGTGAGAAAGAGAGATCAGCTTCTCGTGTTATTTTATTAGCTCAACAAACTACCCCACATAAGAAATAATAAGTAATTTCCTATACGTCATTTTCTTACAATATTTTGTTAAAATCCGTTTGCTAAGACCAAAAAGTTTCCAATTGTTATCCATAATTTGAGATAGGTACTTCCATTTTAAGAATTTGAATAAGATTGGGCTACCAATTTCACAAAGATCACTTACCTCTTCGAAAAAGGAAGAAAGCACATTGTGTTGTCATGATTTTCCTAATCGTCCATAGATCTGCACCTAGGCATGTGCTAGTTGGTACAACTCACAACTGGAATCTCTGGTGCCACTGCTGTTATCCCTTCCTTCAGACCCATATTTATCCTTAACCTCAGAGATTGATGAAAAAAATTAGGCATCTGATTAATTTTAAACTCATAATGAAAATTTGATTTTCCTGAGCCCTGCTGAAACACTTGCATTTGCTGACTCCTCCTACTCCCCGAGTGTTGCATCACTCTCCACGAGGCTTGGTTGTTGGAAGGTTCTATCTATTCACTTCACATTGCTTATCGCCCACCTTTTCTTTCAACTTGCTTCTCTACTCTTGTTCAAATGTTTCACATCACGCCCACTATTGGTTGACTTTTTGGCATTCATTTCATCTTTGAACAACACATTTCTACATACCGAACTCATTAGATTTATTCCATGTCACACATGTTTGGAGGAGAACATTTTCTGCTCTCCGAAATAAAAATATCCACTTCCATTATTAGGTTGAGTGGTTCTGTTCTTAGCAATATTGCTCTATGACAGTTTTCTGTCTGTGCGCTCACTCATGGCACTTGACTGTATAATTATTTGGCCAATTTTTATTGAAGTTTCAGAGTTCATTTGGATTTTTCCGTAGATGGTCTAGGTATTATGAATTTCATTGTAATTGATTTAATGGTAATCTTTTGTGTAAGTAACATAAAATCTAACAAACTAATATCCTATTTATTCGCATAATCTGAACTAATAGTCCAGAAGCTGCCAACTAGAGAAGCTTTGTGATTATATTCTGGAAATTAGTTAATTCTGAGTGACAAAATCTTCGTCTACCATCTCAAAATAAGCGAATTACGTAATGGCAGCCTCACAAAGATTGTTAAAATTATACAGTTTCGTGTTCTCAACAAAAATTGTTATGTACTGCATCTTATAAAAATTTTCATACTCATCAAAGTTTTATAGAATAAAAAAACAAAGTCATTTGACTTCAAGAACTGTAAAAATATACATAACCCCCCGAGTTTTGTGATATTTTGTATTAGAAAAAAGCCAGCAACATTTTAAATGCAATAGGGAAGATATATAAGTCGCTCAATTCAGAAGTCATGTTACTCTGTGTTGAAACAGTTTTGGCATACTTTAACCTGATCACTCCCACGGCCGTGCTTAAGCGCAAAACAACAGCGTCGCCGTCCTACCAGGCCCGTGTTTAAGCGCAAAACTCCGATACAGCCCCTGGTCCCAGGGCCGTGTTTACGCGCGAGCCGCACCATCACGCGATATGAACTCGTCTGCCATCTATCTGCGAGGCTAATGAACTTATTTTTTAGATAGTGTTTACTTGGGTATCCGAGAGACATCGTTGACGTCATAATCGGCCTTGTTAGTTTTAGTGTCACTCGGAAGATCGCAGAAAGATCAGAAAGTAAACATCAGAAAGAAATGAGAAAGAGGGATGGGAAACACACTTATTCTCCTTTGCATAAACAATAAACAACTATAGTGCATTCCGTTTATTCATAAGCTGAATCGTAATTTTAATGACTATATATTCAGACGTTGAAAATAGAAATATATAAACAAAAAAGACAATGTAACTAGCGAAACATTGTTTGGTTATGAGTGATGATGAGGTTAATGAGTCGATTATTAGAGTCACTAGGTAATTTCAAATGGCAGAAGTTTTTATGGAGAGAGGCAAGGACACCCTAAATGTCCTCCATTTTCAAATTTTCATAACTTCCTTATATTGGGGGATAATTTATTGACCCCAAGATAATCTTGGGGGTCGAATCGCTTGGTTTTTTATGATTTACAACTTTGGTGATTGGGACAATTTCTGTAGGTCTAAGGAATTGGAAATTCGGTAGGTTTTGGTAATATTAGAGATAAACATGAAAATGTGCTATGTTAGCCACCTTTGTGAGGCCGCCATTTCGTATTGAAACTGTTTTGAGGTTACTGACCAAGAATTTATCTCTCAGAAATGTTCGACATATTTCAAACTTTTTTAAACCGAAGACCTCCATTTTTTAACTTAGGCTCCCAGACTAAAGGTCAAGTGAATGATTCATACCTATTATCTCGATGTTTTAATTAACTAAAATAAATGACATTGCTATCAAGTTCCTCATTGTATATGAACATACAATTAAATAGTATTGTTTCAAGTACCTAACCTTTATTATCGTTAACTTTATAGTTATTTATAAATTGATGGACAAAGGATCGCCAATATAGATCTGTATCAAGTGTGTATTGTTTCACACTTATGGGGTAACATAGTGTGGTTTGGATTCAGTGACGTTTCAGTAGCCACCTTCTAAATTAAGTTTCCTTCATACTTGAGAGATACGTAGTGGTATACATTATGTAGACTCAACCAGTTGCCTTTTCACCATGGGCAGAAAGAATTGAAAAAAATGATTATCTATCGTAATTTCCCTGTCATCCAAGTCTTCTTAATTTGAATTCAGCTGGAGAAAAACTAATTTCCAAGCGTTGACAGTTTTATTTCTGTCTTTGTACTTCTCTCTTGTCTTGACTCACAAAACTGGTGTAGCTTAGACTAGCGAAATCAATAAATCTATATCTATTGCTTCACCCATAAGTTTTATTATGAAACAGTTAATTATTGTATGAAATACGTCTACGAAAGGTTTCATGAAGTGGTGAAGGCTACTGCTGATCAATCAAGACAGCGAATGAACCAAAACTGAATCACACTAGTGTCAACCCATGAAGCTTTCTTGATTCACCACTCTGACAGCCACCCATCAAATACTGTGGCTTGGGTGAATGAGATGTGTAATCTGATTCCTCTTGTTTTGTGTGTGGCTGAGGTTTCTCAGTTCACACATTAGGAGGTGGTCACAATGAATCAACCAAATTTGTACTGCACCTGGTAATAACTCGCAAGTGTGAAACTAAACCGGTTTTCTCATGTTTTCCTTATGTATATAACGTGTTAACCTTCCTGCCATTCAAAAGAATTTATTCAGTTATAAATCCTTATTTCTCTCCTAAGATAGAATTGTTGTTATTCATAAAATAAGTGAAAAACATTTGAAATGGTCAATTAACTAACTTGCATAGGAACTGAAGGAGTGACTCAGTTGATGTTTTTATCTATTAAGGGGGTTCCTAACAAAACATTTGAAGAAAACATTTCCATTTTTTAAATTTATTTTTAAAAACGACTCAATTCTCCGTCGTTTGATATGTATAGTCATCAATATTTCCAAGACTCCAATGTGTTTTATGGTGGGTTGTCCAAGTACCAACCTCTTATCAATATCAAACGTCACGTTGCCTCCACAATGCTTGCATCGTACGAACGTATTCAATTATAAGATGAACTTATCCAAGTCTATAAAATAATACCTAAAATCAATTTTCAAATAATCCTGATCAAACATTCAAAATGCGCTTGTTTTGAACGATCCCCTTTTAATAGGAAACACTCTCGCAGTCATAGAGAGTTGATTAAATTGACCTTGTCAATACAAAGATGCGGGCACGTGTGTTGTTTTGTATTTGACCTTAGATAAAAGCGTACACACGACGACTTACAAAGACAAAGTCCCAATACTTAGAGCGGAATTCCTAGTCCTTGCCTGAGTAAAGATTCTTCCCGACTTCGGAAAGTAAAGAAATTTCTAAAGTAATTGCTCAGTCTTATTTTGAATTCATAGTTAAAGTAAGTTTTCACTTTCCCTAGTCAGGAAATATCCAGAAAATATCTTGACTCAAGCTAAGATTTTTCTCAACTTTCTCAAGAAAAATGTCTGCTTTAGGCAAGATTTCTCTTACTTGCAGAAGTTGGCAGCCATGATGTTGTGTATTATCTCTCAGAAAAAGGGAATTCCCCCGCACAATTTACAACTTGATGTAACCTACCTACTTTGTTATCCCTTCAGTTCTTCACGTTTTAGGTTGCTTTGTTCTGTTTATATTAGCTTTGAATGGCGTGAGCGTGATAATAATCTGTTCCCCTATCCATGTTAAACATGGAAAAGAAAATAATTCAGTTCAACGCACTCGGGAAAGTTAAGGTGAGGAAACTAGTTGTGGATGCTGATAAAACAACCACACTTCCATGTGTGTATGAATACCACAACCTAATGAAACCCAGATTGCCATAGAACATGAAAGAATGCATTTTGTTGAGGACTTTTGGGAGGACTTTACCTGTACACACATATTTGGCACCAGGTGATGCAGAAGTGTACCTTTTCTGAACTAGAACCCCTCCTCCGAAATTGATTATCCTCTAAAAATTAGAGGGATAAGTGTGTCGTGGACGCTGGTCCTTATCTTTGGGGTACCTACCTACCTACCTACCCTAATATCCTACGAAAAGTTGGACCAAGATCTGCTCTCTTCCATTTCGTTTTTGTAGTTCATGTCATGTAGTGGTGAGATGACGAAGCGGGGGTACCAGTGTGGTGGAGTGCATGCTTTCTAGACGGAGAAGTCAGTGTGGGCAATCCGTGGCAACTGAACGTAGATGAGGTTGTTCCCCAGTGTCATGGTCATGGTGTAGAGGATAAGGTTAATGAGAACGCTGTGAGTGCAGCAGTGATTGGACATCATTGGCCCTATTTATACGAGAGAGGGCAGAGGGAGTTACAGAATGAATAATTGGAGAAAACAAATTCTTTGGTCAGTTAATCTCTAATACCAGATGGCTTTTGATGTGTTGAACGTCTCATTTATTCTCAGTTACACACATTTATTCATGTTCATAATTATACTCTAATAATACTTTCAGATGCTCGTGATCCTGATTTTGAGGTGGCTGTGAAACCAAGTACACCACAAGTCGAGGTAATGCTATTCATTGAATTTCCGCATTTATTATTGATTGACTGATTGAATATAGCTCACATAGATTTCTTTGTTTTACAAAATGCATGTATTTCAAAGAAAACTTAATGGTTCGTCAGTTTGAGCTCACATCTACTGAATTTGGTGGGCACACAACCAAAAAGTTCCAGTCATAAAGCTTGACCACCATATGAGTGAATAAGTGATATTTTTTTGCATTATATTTGTCATATTTTCTTAAATTTGAGCAATCAGTTGAAAACATTCAACTATCATGTTTATGGAGGAGAACAGTTTCTAAATAATTTTGATAAATTAAATTTAGAATTTTCAACAATTTTGGTAGTAGTTTTAGTAAATCATTTAGCTCATTTTAATGATATCTAAGAGCTTTTTCAGCACAATGGTGTGCTCCTATTTCTCAATGTTTTAGTTTATGTATGATAAAAATTTCCCAATTCATTTTTCGCGAAAATAAAAGGATAATGTTGTTTAATCTGATTTGCACATTTTTCTTTAAAATCTAAGCTCTTGAGTTGTAATATTTTAATGTCGTGAATTTGATCATTAGAAATGTTGTATCAAAATATTTCCAACATAATTTGTATCCATATGAGGGAAACTCGTGCCGTTTTCATTGAAATCACTGAAATATATGGCAGAAAGTGGAAAACGACTGTCTGATGGGTGTTGCACATTAGCTTCTTGGAAATGTTACTTTAACCAAATAAGTCGGTACAGAGTATTTTAGCTGTTTGTGATTGCACTGAGGCAATTTTTATTCTACCAGCTATTGAAATCACGGGGTTCCATCCAGGGTTCAACCCGTGCAATCCCCATGAATTCAATTGGAACTGTAGATGTTACGAAGAATTTTCTTTGATGCAAACTCTGATGAGACTATTGATTTGCCACCGGTTAAATTAACCCCTTGAAAAAAAAAAGAGTTCGGGGTTTCTATGGCTATGCATGCTTATTACCTTAAAATTTCATCAATATCTGGCTGTATGTTAGAATAGCTTCGCCTGTTAGGATTGTCAGTCATGCAGACAGACAAATCTTGAAATTGTTTAACATTTCGAAAAGCGTGAAATGCTTCCACTATATCCAAGAGCTGACAAAACATCAATTTGAGGTTATTAACCCTCCAGGACAGGTACTCCATTCTGTGACATGATGACTCGTAGGGGGGTCTCAGTGCCGCCTACAGTTTTTCGTCTTGAAACCCCACCTCTTACTTATACCCATTTGTCTAAGTACTAAGCAACTAAGGTTTGTAACTTGATAACGTTAAGGTAGCTGTAGATGTATAGGAAAACTCTCAGGGTGGGGTTAATTTGGTCCCCAAGCACAGAAGTCTGGTGGCTTATTGTACTTTTCTGAGAGTTTTGTGTTTAATCACAGAGATTCAGCCCTTTGGTGAGGGATGTGAGTCCCTTGATTAATTGTTCGCTTCAAATAGACCTCATTGGGGTTTGCGCCCCAAAGAGTTCAAATCTGCGATAGGTGTGGTCAGGGCACTCGAAGATTATGTGGGATGCTGTTTTGTCTGTCTCCTCACATAGTCTGCACAGGGTTGAACCTTGTGTGACCCTTATGTGGTGTAGCTGGAAACGTAGGGGTGTAAAGCCGGTTATAAAGCCGACTTTTAATTCCCTACGGTTTTTTCTGAGTAGTTCCTCAGTAAGTTTGGTGTTGGGTTCAGCCACCATGAGTTTGCTGTGGACATCTCCCTCAATATTGGACCATCTTCTTGTGGTTTGTTGGTCGACCCACATGTTGATGATCCTTCTGAAGGTTGTTTTTGGTAAACCAACTGCTGGCTCAGGCCCTACAAGAGGGATTTGGGAGCCACTTCTTGCGAGCTCGTCTGCTTTTTTGTTACCAGTAATACCTCTGCCCCGGCACCCAATCCAGGCAAACCCGGTTGTGCTTTGCTAGGGTGTTGAAGGTTTGCATACAACACCAGACCACTCGGAAAGAGATGGTTGGGGCCATTAGTACTCCTGCACAAGTACCTGTTTCTACTTTTGACCCATCTGTGTACCAAATGATATCGTGGGAGCAGGATTCATTCACCCTTTGCCCCTCTCTTGTAACGAGTGCCATGTACAGGTGGGGTTGGGTGAAAGTTTTGGGCATGATATTGGCCACCATGTCAAGCAGTGGTTCTTCTATCACTTCCAATATGCTAATATGACATCTGTGGCAAGTTGTCTTCCAAGAGCCATTCCATTTCAGCCTCAGGGATGCCATCATGGCCTCCCCTTTTAAGAAGATATCCACAGGGGGTAAGCCCAGTAGAACTTCCATGGCTGCAGTGGGTGTACTATGCATTGCTCCAGTGATGGTTAAGCAGTCCAGTCGTTGGATGCTGGTGAGGGTTTTGGAAGCCCCCAACTGACTAGCCTTATGCCACCTCACATCACAGCAGTATGTTAGTATGGGTCTAACGATTGCAGTGTATGCTACAGGACCTTCCGCAGCTGTAGTCCCCATAGTTTCCCACATGCGAGCTTAGCACACATAAGGGCTCCTTTGCATCTGTTTGCAATATTTGTTAGGTGTCTGTTCCAGGTGAATGTTACATCCAGATATACATCTAGATATTTGACCTCATGCTGAAAGGCACCCTGGAATTAAAGAGAAGTGATTTGGAAAGCCCTCAAATCTCTTTTCCTGGTGACGGTTACAAGTGTGGTTTTGTTTGGGTTTACTCTTAGGCCCTCATTGCCTCACCAGTCCTTCACCTCTTTCAGAGCTGACTGAGCCAGTTCTGAGACTGCACGATCAAGTGGCCGCTTAACTAGGATGACCACATCATCTGCATAGCCTTAGGTATAGAAGCTGAGAGCATTAAGTTGCTCGAGTAGAGAGCCCACAACATGGTTCCCCAACAGGGGGGAGAACACCCTCCCACCCCCTGTGGGCAGCCCCTCGCCACAGACACCTCCACCAACTCCCCAAAGAGCTCTGCTCTTACAGTTCTACTTGTTAGCATTGATTCTATCCACCTGCAAATGGTGTCGTTTATATTGTGCCCACAAGTAGCCCTTATGATTGAGGTCACTGAGGTGGTGTTGTGAGCCCCCTTAATGTCCAGAAACATACCAATTGAAAATTCCTTGTTGTCTAGCACTGTTTCCACCCTCGTAACTAGATGGTGCATTGCCGCCTCAAAGGATTTGCCTTGTTGGTAGGTGAACTGATTGGGCTATCAAAGAGGTTTCCCTCAGATGTCTATCAACAATTTTTTACAGTGCCTTCAAATCGAAGGACGTTAGACAAATGGGTCTAAATGCCTTTGCCTGGTTGTACCAGGGTTTCCCTGGCTTTGGCAGAAAAACGACTCATGCTTGACTCCATCTCCTAAGGATGGTGCCTGTTGCCAGACATGCCCTAAAGAGAACATCCAGGATCCAGATGACATCACAACCTCCTTCTTGCAGGGGTTTTGGGATAATGCCGTCTAGGCCAGGCGATTTGTAGGAGTCAAATGAGTTTATGGCCCACATCACACGCTCCATGGTGAATACATTCTTTGCCACTTCCTAGTCAGAGCGGGTAGCTTTCCCACTGCTGGACCAGGCTGGTGGATCAGAGTCTCCACCTAGAGCATTGGTTACCACACAGCCAGGGAAGTGAGTCTCCAGCATAAATGCCAGAGTGTCCCCAGCCGTTGTAGTGTATTCTCCATTCGGTTACGCAAGTGTGCCAGTTGGATTGACAGGATCCATGGCTAGGATTCGCTGGAGCCTGGCTCATTCAGAGGTATTTTCAACCTCTTCGCAGAACCTCCTCCATGCTTCTCGTTTTGCTTTTCTGATAAGTCTTCTGTATTCAGCAAATTTGGTTTTATAATCATCCCAATAGCCGCTTTTTTTTTTTTTTTTTTTTGCTCTGTTATACAGTTTGCCATTTCACGTCTTACAGCATGCAGGACTCCCCCACAGCACAGAATTCATGAAGGCCATCACATGAGCCCCTCAACAGAGAGAACCCCATAATTATCCAATCATCACACTACATTTAAGTACTTTTGTGTCTGAGACTTGGTGCAACTCCTTCTCAATCAAATTGTTCCGCTTAGGAAACAATAAGCTTGCATTTTGCTTAACGGGCTTCTCCAACTATTTTCTAATAAGCCTACTATTCATGTGAATTGTATTAACAAAAGATTTTTTACATTTTCAGTTTTTCGTTGGTGGCAATTTTACTATCTTTGCAGCTAAGCATATCCATGTTGATGGGTTATCAAAGGATTCTGAGGATGACAAGACTGGTATGTGTGATTCTCAAAAATAAGCCCATTACCCTTGAGTTTGGTTTACATAGCCTCCCATCATTTTTCACTCTCAGTCAAATAATTTAATTTTTCTTGTTGTTGTTAGTGCTGTTTATTTGCTCTTTAATGTGTGCCCATGAATGCTAAAGGCTGGAACTAATTGTTCTACCGATTTGGATGTAGATGTGTATAGTACATCTGGGAAGTTTTTCAGATCTTCTTTTGATGACCATAATTTGGATTTGAAAGTTGAATTTTGGTATTTGTGATTTCTATTATATAAGTGAATGTGTCTTTTCATACTTGAGAATGTGCTACAAAACTGCGAGTTTGACATGAAACTGTAGCCACATATAAATGTTTGAAAAATTGAGAAGGTGTTCTATAATGTTAGTCACTATATAACTAACACAAACTATAGTTCTATAGCGAGTTCTAGGTGTTCATTCAGTTGGACTATCAGCCCATCTGATTAAATTCAAAGGCGGCCATTCTAAGGTCTAAAATCCCTACTGTGGAATGATGATTTAGTTTTCCAACTCTACCGCAGCCAGCCCCAAGCCCAACTTAGAGTAAAATAGGGGAAAAAATACTTCAAATTTATATTTTATAATCTATTTTTGAGCACAAACCACGATTTAAGAGGTGGCTTATGAATAAATCAGATATACAGTCAAAGAAATATTTTGTCTGGGTGATTTCAGGACTTCCCTTTCACCCCTCAATCCGCTGGGGAGGTATGCTCAGGGGTGATATGTATTAGGCCCATACATTTCCAGTCATATCATATGTATATCTCCATTTCTAAATACAAAATATTGATGCATTATATTCTCTAGATGCTATGTGCTTTTATTTTAGAAAATAATGGACGAAGTAAAATTACAGTATCAACAAATTAAATAATGAAGAAATTTTCTATTATTTGTTCACTTGAATATTTGTTATTTCATTTTGTAGTTAACCTTTCAGGTAATCGTGTAATTTCTGGACATTGTTTTTTAAGTTTCCCAGGAGGATGAATACATAGTTGAGTACTCATTAGACTATGGACTTCTAAGGTTGTCAATGTCTACCAGGCAAAAATTGAACATCCCAATCATGGTTGTCACCTTAGACCCTGCTACTGACCAGTGTTTTGGCGATGCACTTTCACGCTTTATTCTCCGAGAACTTATTGGTTATGATGATTTGTTAATGTCAAGCGTCAAGGCACTTGCTGAGAAAGAAGATAACAAAGGATATTTGAGGTATTTGATCTGATTTTGCGATAATATATTTCATGGGTCAATATAATATTAATGTTTGTGTTCATACTAGAATGGAGTAAATTCTTCATTGTGAGTTCCTCCTAAGAATGATTTCCTGTTAGGAATGACAAATTTTTATGAGCCCTTGTTTTAATCTCAAATCGGATTTAATAATCTGAACCCCCAACTGACAAATTTCAGCTCAAAATCCCATGTTGTTGAGACCTAAAATGGTTTGGAAGAAAACAAAACTATGTGTGGTTTATGTGAGATGCTGGTGTAGTGAGAACATTTCCCTATGATGCCATTACTTGATTTTGCTGAATCCATTTTGTTATTAGAAGAAAATAGGTGAAATTGCCCACTATATTTTGAATTCTGTTTATTTATTTATTTTTTCAAGTTAATCACACACTAGTAATACACCATTCATCAACAACAATTAACAATACACTAAAAATACGTCGTTCAGTTTAGTGTATTGTTTAGCAGAATGTGCACACCACAGCCAGGGTGGAGGGTGGTGGGGTGGAGAGGATTGAAACATCGCTCGCTAGGCGTATTTCTCCGTCAGCCCGCTGGGACCCTTTGAACCCCTCCACACCAGCTGTGTGTGATATCAAGTCTGATTATCTGTCATCATAGCACAGTGGAAAAGGAATACATGCAGGAGTGCATTAGGAAATAAGTACATTTTTCCAAAGAGCTGTGGCCCAATGCGCCAATAATGTGATGGGATGCGAAGGGACCTGATCCACAGCAGCACTAGTGTGCACTTACCTTCAACTGTCAATGAGTACTCTTGTCTCTTAGTTAAGAGACCCCCTCCCCCCTTCATCTTTTATGAACATATTTCTGAACATCTAAAAAAGGTGTCAGAGCTCTCAGTGCCCTCTCAGTTCTCAGAGATGAATAACTAAACATACCTGTTGTGTTCACACTTACATGACAGGAGTGAGTTCTGATGTCTTACGGTGCCATCTCTCAGTTGATGTGTACCCTACTCTGCTGGCCATCTAAGAATTTGTGTGAATCTAGACTATAAACACGTTATGCAATTTTTAAGTGTTCTTAGTTAATTTAATTTTCAATTATGAACCTCTGCCGGTTCTGTAATCGTGTAATGGACCAAGAAGTTGCTCAAGACTCAATTTGGTCGTTGCCCAATACTTACATTTCAACAAACTGAATGATTACACCCCTCCCCACCCATTGTTTTCCCAAACTGCTGGACCATTACTTATGGGGTAAAAAAATCGCATATTGCCTGTGGATAGTTTTGAACTCTAGGCATCAATTTCTTGAGTTGGTATACCCTGAATACTGGTTCAGTAGCATTAAAATTATTTCTTCCAAAGTTAATGTGATAATGAAATGTGAGATTTACTAGTGAACAGCAGACGTTTCTAAAAAGTCCTGGAATGTATAAGTTATACCTACAACTATATTTTTATGAGAGGCTATGTCTGATAACATCTTTCCCTAACCCAACCTGGTATAACTAATGATAACGATCCACAATATATTAAATATTAATTGTATCAAGATATTATTGCACCAACACACAGTTTAGAACAAAAATACACCCTTAATGAGTATACAATGGTGAAAATTAAGTTCATTGATAGTTTTGTTTTTCTCTATTCCAGGAATGTTGTAACTGGAGAGCATTATCGGTTTGTCAGCATGTGGATGGGTAGAACTGCTTATGTCGCTGCGTTTTTCATTATGTTGATATTCGTAAGTCACAGTCAATAAATACGGACATCTATTTCTTAGGACATTCTGTCAGTGTGAGACATAGGTTATTATTATCACTTGAAAATATATCCTGCAATATTTCTATCAAAAATTCTTATTTTTACTGGAGTTTTAGGTAGGTGCAATACGAGTCTCTGAACGCTTCGCTCCTTGATTTGTTCAAATGTTGGAAGACTATAGATCCCCCTTCTTGCCATATCACCTCATTCAATTATAAACATTTAGTCACCCAGGTGTGGGCGTTTGTGTACACTTCGGCCCATTCAAATGTCATCTTGTTGTTCTTACAAAACATACATATTTATAAGGAAAAAAGTTTAACGAATAGATAGTAACGGCCTGCAAAACATATACAAAACACATTGTAGGATGTAAAAATCTTGAAAAAATAATATCAGGGAAATTAGAAGAGTGGAAAAAATAGTTATTTGAAAAAAAGAATTAATTAAACAGTAGACACTGTCTTGACAGTCTACATTGGGACCAAAACCTGGCTGGTAGGCGTTTTGACCAATCAATCATGTGTATATTAATAGATTACACAGAGTATAAAGTTTGCACACAAGTATTTATTTGTTTATAAAGTATGTGTATTTAGAAGAAGAACTAGTTTTTGTGATATTCTGAACCGATTCCTAGATTGTAACACTTTTTCATATATATATATATATATATATATATATATATATATATATATATATATATATATATATATATATATATATATATTGTAATAATTTGCAGTGTTTTTAGGTTTATTTTAACTCCCAAACAATAAAACTTCAACGGCGTAGTTTATCATACTACATTATATTTTATAGATGGGTAATACGAATAAAAAAAATAATTGTCATGAGTCGTGGTACTGTTCAAAGAGTATCAACGCTACACACAGATACATTGTGACATGGATATGTCTTCGGCTCTCCTGGTTACTACATCACCTATTAGTAAACTATGTGTGAGAAAAATCAACAGGTTATTGAACTAGGGAGCAAACCCAACAGAGTAGTGGATTGATCCAGTAAGAGTCCCAACAACGAGTTGGTGTACGTAAGCTAGGACTTCTCATGTTGGCCTATTGAAATGTGAAGCCATGTGTAATAAATTCATAGCTTTCCAACGAAAGATTTTTGTGGGATGGGAAATGAGGCACCGATTGGAAGTAGGTGGAAAAAAGAGAGACATTTATTGCAGTCGGGCGAAAATTTGGAATTACCCACAAAGCTAAGAAATATCCTTGTTAAAAACTTTTCCTTTTTTCAACACAAATGAATCGCTTCAGATCACAAATTGAGAGACCATAAAATATTAAATGAAAATTAATGCAGCATGATTAAAGGCGAATTTTCGTAATTTGTCGTATTACATTTAGGTTAAATTGTTTTGAAAATTGAGAACTTTGAGGGCAATGAAGTTGTTAAATATACATTTTATGACAAAAAACTCATTCTAAATTATGGTGTGCTATTCAAAAAATGATTTCGGGTTTCTCGCTTTTTATGCAGTTTTTATTTATTTATTATTACTTATTTTTATTTTATTTTATTTTATTTTTTTTTTTGCACATATTAATGAACTTTTTCACAATTTCGTGCATGAATTTTTGTATTTTCTAATTTATAGTTGTTAAACTTTATTTGAGTAATATTCCGCTAAAAATATAAATTAAACTATTTTTAACAGTTTTTGCCATTTTTGGTGCTTTTTAAGCTCCTTTTTAACAAATTTAACGTACTGAAAATGTGTCGTCCACCGAACTGATGATTCTTTCTTATGAAATACTTGAATTTTTGACGAAAGAACGGATTTTTTTGAATTAATCCTAAAGAAAGTTATTGCACAGCACACGGCCGATTTTAAATAATAAGTTGTGATGAAATAACAATTTTATGCGAAAACAAAGCATTTATTCATTACGTACTTAGATAAAGTGTAGGTACCATAATTATGGTTCAGCAAAAGTTAAACATCTCCTTCTAAGAGCTTCCAGTTAATTGTTATCATTTTGTGTTATTCTGGTCACTAGTCATAGAATCTAGTGTTTTGATACGATAGTGTTTGAAGAACCTTGTGGCCGTTAAGCATTCGTTATTATGTTTTTGAATTCGAAATACCAAAACTGGGTTTTGAAACATTTTAGTATTTTTCCTCATTCTCAATTTATTTTTTACCTGAATTTACTGTGGAATATTTTAGTTACCTTAAGTATGTAGTGTGTCAAAACCATATATATATATATATATATATATATATATATATATATATATATATATATATATGAAAACGTGTTAAAGTCTAGGAATCGTTTCAAAATGCCACAAAACGGATTTCAATGAAGAAAATTTTCGAAAATTTCTATTTTAAATTTTTTGGAGCCATTGCAATAGCTTCATTTTCTGCGAAAATTTGCTAACAATGAAATACTTAGGCCACATAATAGAGATCGTGTCAGTAAAAATAGGACAAGACAGAATTGAAGACCCCCTAAATATCCCACCACCTAATAAACAATAAAATGTAGCATAATTTCTAGGGACATCATTTTTTCAACAGTTTTATACCCGATTACACGAAAATCATGGCATCCGTCGATGCGCTCAGAAAAAAATACACCATTAGTCTAAGCAATGCCAAAATGCATATGACGAGCTGCAGCATAAAATCACGAGTCCCCTAGTACTGATAATCCCACAGTATGGTAAACCGTTTCATTTATTCTGTGATGCAAGTGATACTCGTCGGGACAGGAAGTAGATGTTGAAGATAAGCTAATTGCATATGCTGGAAAGAAAATATCAGGATACGAAACACATTATTCCACATATCAATTAGAAATGAGCGTAGTCCTGTTTGGAGTTTTTCAATCATTTTTACGTGCACACAGATGCAAAGGCATTAGTGACAATAAAAAATTTAGCCAATGCCTCGTCACGTGTAACTAGATGGATCGCCCTCTTTCAAAGTGATTAACCTGCTACACCTAGAGGATATCCTGGAGATTGTATAACGACAGATTCTAATTTTGTTCTTTGGAAAACCTTTCGCTCCCTCATGATTGGATGGGAACCATTAGTCAACTGTACCTGCACATCTTTTACTGTACTTAGTGTTGACTATGCAAAATATATGTTGTTCCCTTCATATATTTATAACCCTTCTTCTCTTTTTACCTCCTCTGTGGTGAATTGAATAAATTTTAATGGTGTACCTAATGCACAACTAGACTCCAAACTAAGTAAAATTGAAAAATGCCCTTACGATTTTGTTGGGAATTACAGTCTAGAGTTTGCATATAAAATTTAAAAGTCGAATTGTTGCAAATTGGTATTACTCACAAAATTTACTCAAACACGTACAGACATAAACGTACAGTTTTTCGTGCTTGGTGGTCAATTGGGTGCTCCATTTCCTGATGGGTTAATACACGTCACTAAAAATTAGCTTTGTGAGCATTTAAACAGCTGATAGAATAATTGTGGTTGGTAACTGATCCTAAGGATTTCAATCCAGCTTAGTTAAATGTTTAGAGCATGGTTTGGAGAAGATAAATGTCATTGACTTGATTAAATTTTGTTTTCCCATTTTTATCTTTTGTCCTGTTTCTTTTCAGACTGTGTCAATTTCACTTTTGCTGCGATACTCACATCACCAAATTTTCGTTTTGATAGGTTAGTATCAACCTTCTGTATTATGCAAATGCATTATCATATATAGTTTTACTTCCTCTTCTTCACTCTGTAAATCCCATTACAAGAACCAATGCTGTCTTAGAAGAGTAAAAATAAAAAGCTCTAATGGTAAAACATTTTTTTCTCAGAATTTTCAACATTTTGAAAAGGTTTGTTATTTGTTGGATGACATTATATGTAGGGATATCATCTATAAGTCATGTTAACAATGCTAATAGGTAGGTAATAGTGTGTGAGATTACCTCTTTCATGGTGAAAAATGTTCTCAATATCATATATACACATATAATTCCGATATATGCATTGATGCAAAACCAACTGTTTGATAAACTATTGTTACACAATTAAATTCAGTAGCCACCAACATTTCGGTAGAAGCTCTCCTCAAGGTAAAACTTGATTAGAATAATGTAACCTCTTACTCTACATTCATGCGTTTATGTAATGAAATGACTGCACAATAAGATTTATAGTGTATTCTTTATACCAACGAATAGGGTGGTAATTGATATTACCTACCTGCCTGCAGGTTGTTGAATGCTATTCATTGGTCAGATTATGTCGTTTTTGGTACTACTTTCATTCTTCATCTGGCTCTTTAAAGATATACAATGACCTTATGAAACTTGTAAATATTTGACACATGTAGGTATAGTTTCTAAAAGGGGGAATTCAAAAAAAGAAAGAACAAGTTATTATTTGGTTGAGATTGATATCGAGCAGTACAAAGTATGAGTGCACCTTGAAAGGCTGTGCGTTAGCTTCCTTTGAAGAAACAGTGAAATCCGCCGATATTCGCAACTAAACAAGTTGGAGCCAACGTACCTATGCAGAGTTCAGGTGTGGTATAAAATGCCCCAATACAATATAAGGGTATGATACTTTTCACCAATTGATTAGGAAAAACAAAAGGATTTTGTGGGAGACAACGGTCCTATTGTACGTAAGAGGTGATGGGTTTGCATATTTTATGCCACTTTCCCGGAGTTATCCTTGGTGAGGTGCTGATGGTATTGAGGTATTGATGCTCCATTTTATGGAGTGGGCAGATTATTGACCAGCAGCGTTGGATTCAGCTGAACGCAAAAAAAAAAAAAGTTTGACTTTGTGAAAGTGTGACGCTGCTCCCTTAAAATTTGAGCCACAATCTGAAAACATGTGCGAGCATATACCTCTTTGTGCTATAAAGTGGTCCATTGCTGCTAGAAAACATGGTGTAGATAGTGATGATGCGAATTCAAGATGGATGGCTTTCATGCAAATGAACAAAATAATGTACTCCTTTGACGTGGTGCTTTCCTATGAAGGCTTTCTTTGGTGGTAAATGGCCCAGCAGCCACCAAATGTAGTTTATATACTTTCTACATTTGTCTCGACCATAAAAATTTCACATAATATAAAAACATCGTAACTCAATAACAATTTAATAAAATTTCCATCTTTAATTTGTTTCTAATTCCACATACGTTGAATGAAAATATTGTTACCTCCCCACTAGCCGCTCTTCCCCACTGTGCCACCACTAGGCATGATTCCTGCTCCACCACCCTCTCCATCTCCTCCTGTCCTTCCCGATTAGATGAGGCCGACTCCACGCCAATCCTTTGAGAATTTCTCTACACCAATCTTTCGACCTAAGCTTGGCCAAATCCAAGTCTACAATTTCTTTTATTTTTTCCACACCACAGCCCTGACGATGGACAATACCCAGTGTATGATCCCACCAGAATTTCTCATTTCCCACCACCTATCAAACATGACACGGACGTTCTATTCTGGAAACCTTCTTTCAAAGGTTTTACGAATTCCAAGCAGAATCCGTCTTTTCTCTTTAATCTCCCACATGCAATCCTGCCTAATTCATATGTTCATGGATTGTAGAGCTGATGTTTGCTTAATGAATGCGTTTTTATCATCTTGCCCCAATAGCGTCACTAGGATGGGTCTGTTCTGGGCATTTGGGGCTCCCAACATCCTCACTGCCACCGAAGTCGAAGCAGGTTTCACTCCAAGCTCGTTTAGGAACATATCTGATACCACTTGCTTGATATTTCCATCGGGACCCAGTCTTACTCCTCCGATTACGAGATTATTCCAGTGTAGATCATTTTCTAATATTGTGACTTGATCTTCTTGTGACTTCAAATTTGATTTCAGCTGCCTCACCTCACTTTTCAGTTGCTCATTCTCCTCCTTCAATGTCATGTTTTCTTGTTGTATTATTTGTAGATCTTCTTTTGTTGCCAAATTCTGTACACTCTCTTGAATGAGTCGGAGTTTTGCTTCCATAAGTGTGCCCCTCTTTTCCATAATTTCTTCCATTATCCACTCTGCCACCTTTCTCTTTGTGTCTCCATCATTTCCATCTGGGGACCGGTCTTTCCTGCAAAGTATTGTTTTTTATGACCGTGGAAAATTTTCTTGCTTTTTGCGTCCAACCCTTACTTGAACTAGGTCCGAGATAAGGTCATGAATGTGTACCCCCTTCAATCCAATATTAACCAGTCCAGGTATAGGCACTTATCTTTCCCTTCGGGACCTGAAAGAGATACAGCTTCTCGCTGAGAAGGTGACCCCCCTTGCTGGGTGCCAACCGGCTTCAGAAACTCGAACTCCCGCACCTCAGTTTAATGATGTGACCGGGAGTGGGGGAACGGCAAAAGGACGCCGACACACGGAGCTGCCAAGTAAGGCAAATGGGAGTGGGAGGCCCACGGCCTTGATCACGTCCCCTCCAACGAATGGTGCCGACCTGTCACCGTACCCCACTGCGAATCGCCCGGTATACTTGGAATCAACGATTTATTCCTTGATGATATTATTTCACTTCATCACCTGGAAATTACTGAAATGTGACGAATCCGCGAAACCGAAACTCATCCGGAACCACCACTTGAACCTGTCAAATAAGCATTCAATTACAGAGACGATTAGAACACGTGCGTTCGCTACCACGGCTAGAACGCTACCCCAAATATCCACTGGTGGGCAGTACCTCCCAGAGCATCACTAAGGACATGAAACGTTGGCTTCTAAACATCCTATCTATTGATTTTCCTTCATTCAAATATTTTCAGAACTGCAGCACATTCACGATGGGTAATAACTGAAAATCATAGTCAAAAAACTGTTCTCTGGTTAATTAAGTTGTCTTGAATATGAATGTTTCAATGATATGCGTATGGAGAATGCATTTTCATCATGGGGTTGGGCAGAAATCCCATTCTGATATGCATGATATGGCTGATGTTCCTTGATAACTCCGTCTTCCAAAGACAGTTTTTCCATCATAATTTATTTTCCGAATCAATTGGTGATTATTGCTTCCTAGTTCCTTGTATGTGCCTTCGTCAGAGTATGGAATAATGATGAACCTTACTGAACCAACAAATACAAGGCTTTCTTCTGCATTGAGCAACATATCTTAAGAATGCGAGGAACAAGAAAGTGGTGAGACAAGAGGAACTATTAAAATTTGTGAGAATGATGGTCCCAAACTCAAAAATTATAGCTCACCAAATTCCAGCCCACAATGTTGCACTGCTGGAAACTTTTACACTGTTGCATCCACTACTTGATTGTTTCAATGGATTGGACAGACTCACAGGATGTTGTTGGATGTGATTCACAAACCTGTTTTCCATTGCTTTATTTTCACTATGGTAGTTATAAAAGGAGGTAGAAGCGGGTGAGAGTGCGATATCCCCCCCCCCCCCTTCTGAACTATATCCTTCCACCCTTCTTCTCTGAAAACTGAAATTGATTGTATCAACTGTATGTGTGTTAATTGACCATATTTCAGTTTTGATATGGTTACTGTATTTCTTTTAGAGCCTTTGTTTGATAAAATAATAAACATCTCTCATGATAGAAATATATATATATATATATATATATATATATATATATATATATATATTTGTACATTTGTATTCTGGTTGATCGCCATAAGTTAGTAAATTATACTTAATGAATATTGATGTGGCAGTGGTTTTTTTGGAGTAAGGTTATCCCCACAAACTTCTAAAACACCCATACATATATATATCTTCTCTGGTACAGCATTTCTTACAATCATCCAAGTATCTGTTTTGTTTTCAGTGGATATACTTCAGATGCTAGAATTTAATGTCACAATTATTTTCCCAGCTACTCCACCACTACTTACTGTAATATTAGCTTTAATTGGTGAGTAAATTTTATATTTACTACTTATCCTTTTCAGATGCTTGCTTCTCATCAAATTAATGCACCATTTAAATGAATGCAGGGTGGGTGTCTCAGAATGGAATGTAGATACTGCAAGTAATTTCTGATTAAAAATCTCTCTGGAAATTTTTCGAAATCCCCTTGTTTCGGGACTACAGAATGTGTTTTAGCCATTTGGTCACAAGATTTTCACGTACAACCGAGCCGTTGGTAGGGAAATGGAACTTCCGCAATTTTAATCGCACAGAAATCGTTCACCATTCGTTGGAAAGCTCCTGATTTATCCAACCATATTATGTTAACTACTGCGAAGTGCGTGGCCATCAACCTGAGTTATGAGCATGGTTATTTGAATCAATTGTTTACACACAGATGATCATTCTCAATAATTGATATTGTCAACATGATTGCAACCGCTTGTAAATTTTCTTATGATTTTCACGTACAACCGAGCCGTTGGTAGGGAAATGGAACTTCCGCAATTTTAATCGCACAGAAATCGTTCACCGTTCGTTGGAAAGCTCCTGATTTATCCAACCATATTATGTTAACTACTGTGAAGTGCGTGGCCATCAACCTGAGTTATGAGCATGAATAGTAAACAATGACGCTTGTTTGGTTGTCACTTGGTTGCGCGACAACGCAAACACATTCTGTGTTCAATAATTTCGTCCGAAGTATGTAAATAGAGGTAACCGGGGGTCCAGGGGGCTTGCCCCCTGGCGAGGCGCGGAGCGCCGAGTTTTTTTTTTTTTTCGTGTGTCCAACCTTATGTCATAAAATTGACTATAACCATCCAAATTTACACTGTGAAACCGAAATGTGGGGTTGAATAGCTCGTTCAATTTTCTACTTTTCTGATGCCAAATCGATTTTTTAGTTGGTGGAAAATAGGGTTGAATTGAAAAATTTCAGAATTTTGCAGGACTAGACTTTTTCGTAACATTATTTTTTGCTTCAAAGCTGCACGTTCATTTTGTTGCTAGAATGGGGAAACATCTACATACTGTAGGGTTTTCTGAGCTATAGTCAGTTTTACATTTACTTTGCTGGTGAAGGGAAAAAATGACGTTGAAGTGTTATGTAAAAAAAAATCTATATATATATATATATATTTCGGAGGGAGATGGATTTAAAATAGCACTCGGGGTAAATTTAACACTATAATGCGTATTGTACTTCCACAACTACGTTCAGAATAACAAGGTGAACTCAAAAGAGATGTAGTTCCCCAGAGGACGCTAGCACCATACTGAGTTCTTGAGGGGCGTAGCACCCTGTTTAGTCTTCTTTAAATTAAGTTGGTACAACTGGTGGTTCATATGCTTGCCTCTGGGTTTCCACCCGCCAAAATGGCTCTCGATATGAAGTTATTAATAGCTGGCCATACACGGACGGATTTATTTGAGGGATGTGATCCCACGGATCTGATCTGGCAGATCTGGTTTGAGGGATCTGATCTCTCGTGCCCCTTAACATTACCTCCGATCCGCCAAACCCGATCCGTCTAAAATGTGCGATGAATCTCCGTGACGGATCGGATCCGACGGATCTAAACTCTTCTGCTCCTTAACAAAACGTTCTGGTTTGTCAGGTTTGAAACCGTCAAGCCACATCCGTCGATAATCTGCCCGTGTGTGGGGCAAATCTGTCGGATCTTGGACCGTTCAAACACCAAACCTCACGGATCCAGATTTACGAGCATGTACGTCGGTTTTCTGAAATCCGCCACGGATTTAGTGTGCTAGTTCCCCTGGGTAAACGATGTGTTCACCCCATTATTATTGACCTATAATAAGAAATAAGAAAGTTAAATTTAATAATCTTGTCTATAAAGATTATAATTTGATTTAAACAATTCTGACTAATACGATCCACTTTTATACACTTACCTGGTACACACGTTCTGATTGCTTCACTACTGCAAAATGGCAAAATCCGAAAGTTAAGGGGATCGGCGGTCCCCTCCCGACGTATCTGTGATTCACAGGAATCACAGATCTGTGAATAACAGACATCTGCCAGTTAGTGGGGGAACGCTCGGATCCAGGCCCGCCAGATCCGATCCGTTTCAGATTGCGCCCTACCTGTACTCCACTAACGCGCGGATTTTAAAGCCGCAAATCCCTGAAAAAATCCTTTACAGTCCGCGCCCGTAAGACTGTGCCCTCTTGCTTCCCCACTAACGCACGGATTTAGAGACGGATTTACTGAGGGATATTGAGATCCGTTGGAGAA
Organism: Adelphocoris suturalis; assembly: GCA_030762985.1. Lineage (NCBI taxonomy): Eukaryota > Metazoa > Arthropoda > Insecta > Hemiptera > Miridae > Adelphocoris > Adelphocoris suturalis. The sequence continues at coordinate 42,013,427 of CM061051.1, forward strand.
ATCCGTCCGTGTATGGCTAGCTATTGTGTCTACAACATCATTATTGTCTCTACAATATACGAGTATATATATTTCTTTTTTAAATGAAGAAATCGAAGGTTCTGATGTCTGCATAACTTTTTACGCTTCATCGAATGGTGACACTAGTATACCTCCCTCCCCCGAGGCTCTGTTAGAACTGTGTTTCACACCTTAAAACACATCAAATAAAAATTTACAAAAACTTGCTCGTTGATGTAAAAATCAATTATTATGTAGTCAGGGAGATCTGCGAGCGTTGAAAGTCGATTCAGCATGAGAAATTACGTCGCTATCGACCCCAAATTCATTAGTTCATGAACGATAATTTGTCACCAAAATTCTCTTCTGAAGGGAAAAACACGGTTTTAACATTGAAACGTAATTTGTTCCCTTAATTAGCAGAGTAACATTAAAATTGATTAACCCTTGGAAAGTTGATGAAATGTAGATGTTTTCCTCGCTCTTGCGAATTACTAAAAATTTCGAATTTGAAAGGGGGGAAGTAAAAAATTAAATCTGAAAATTCTGGAAATTCTAAATTTAATTATATTTTTCCACTCATCTTATCATCTGGACAGAGGGGGGGGGGGGGGGGCTGCCCAAGGAGGAGGGATACCTTGAGATCATCACTTAACAGAACTTAGAAAAATGATAGAAAGAAAACTACTTCTTGCATTAGAGTGTGGTTGGTGTCAAACTTCTTAAAATGAAGTATTCTTCCATATAAAAATGATAAAAGTATATCTTTCACACCCATGGGTAGCACTCGTAGAATTGATTCCTGAAGTTAATGTATTTAATTCTGAGACACCCTTTGTAACAGCTAACTTGGAATGACTTTGGTATGCACGAATTTTTAGGACGTCCCTCTGAAGCTAGGCTTTGTCAATAGAGGGAAGACCTATTGGAATTGATCCAGGAGGGTGGGGGACAACCCAAGCATGAGAAAAACAAAATAACCGCGTACAAATCCGTTTCAGACCATTCTAAGGCCGAATACGTGAAAAAAACATGGGTGGGTGTGCGTGTGTGTGCGCGCGCGCACGCGTGTGTGTGTGACAAATTTTGTGGATGCTGCCCAGGCCACAATTCTCAACCGATTTTCGTGTTTCATATTTTGTTCGATTCCAATTTCAGTCTAGTTGCGCATCAAACCTTGGGAATTTGAAAGTTATTGAGGAAGTGGGGGTGGGGGGATAATTACTGATTTTTTTGTCAAGCGCTGCCACAGCCACAAATCTCGACCGAGTTTCGTAATTCTTATTTTGTTCCATTAGGAATTCGTTATAGCTTTGGAACGTATGTCAAGATTTTAAAATTTCATCAAGAGAGGGGGTGGATGGAGGGGTTAATACTGATAAATCATGATGTTTTAAATATTCTCATTCAATTTTCGTGATTCTTTTTTGTTCATCTATGAATTTGGTCTAGTTTTGGAAAATGTGTAAGGAGTTTCAAATCTTATTATGGAAAGGGTTGAATGGAGGGGGAATTGCGATATATCATGATATTTTTGCTATATTCATCTGATTTGGGTGACAGTTTTTTTTGTTTCTTCGATCCAGATTTTAGTCCAATTATGCAACCTTCCAATCATAGAAGTTTAAAATTTAATGTCGGTGAAGAAATGGTGGGGGGGGGGGGTATTTCGGGGAAATTGTGATATTTTTGTTTTCTATTACTTTAATTCTCATCAAAATTATATACAATCCAGTCATAGGGACGTCTCTGTAATGCATGCATTACCTATCAATATGTTTATCCTTTTCGACCAACTGTAACCATTGTTCACAACATACC